>VXAL01003749.1:108738-139043 GCA_013399475.1 Chauna torquata
AGCGCCTCCTCGCACGGCAGGGCCGGGCACAGGGCTCAGGGTCAGAAGAGGCTTCGGGGTTTACTTGGGCTCCGGAAAAGGAGCGTGAAGCGAGCTTTGCAGAGCCCGCCGATCGCGCCGTGGCCCAGGGCTCCGTTGTAAACAAGTTTCAGCAACTCCAACGCAAGGCAACTATTAAAAAAAAAAAAACAGCTAAGAGGTGGCATCTGAGAGCCTCCACTCTATCTGAAAAAGCGAAGTTTATACAGTCCAGATGCGTGTAGATATGAGCCCGTATACCTACTGGAATTTTTGATCTGTGTATCAGTCAAATTTGACGAAAAGCTCAGCAATATTAGGTGTTTCTGGGAATGTCAGATAAAAAGGTGGGTGGATCAAGATCCTACTACTTCTTTTTTCACCTGTTTCTTGCTTGAGGAAAAGACTGCAGCCTGAGCTCAACCCTTGTTGGGTGTCAAGAGCATCCGTGTGGAGAAGCTCTGGGAGGAACTTCAGTCTCACCATGAGAATTCAATGAGACATGAAACATTAGGAAAGCTGGATTTATTAGTTCAGTTCGTGAAAGTACTTGTTTTTTTATGGTATGCATTTTTTCTCCCTTCATGGCAGTCCATATTGATTCTGTCTTTACTATTTGAAAATTCAACTTTGCAATTTAATTAATGTTGTTCTAATGTAGAGCTTCTAGGGTGAGTGGTGAACAGAAGACTTCGATGCCTCATCCTTTACATTCCCTTTTCCATTTCCATTCTCCTCACTTTGCCAGATAGTTACCTTTTTTTTTTTTTTTTAATGCCCAGTCCTGAGCTTTTTGCCCATCTTTTCCCAGTCTGTTTTTTTGGTTCCATCTCCTCATTCATTGTTCCCAGTTTCTCCAGTTCTCTCTCTCCATTATATTTCTTCTCTGCTTTGCTAGCCTTTGAGTTGCTGTTCTTGGCACGTTTCTTTGTTCTCACTGATTCGTAGTGCCAGTCCTTCCTTCCTGCATGTTCCTCATTCACAATCATTCTTCCTTGAAATTTCTTTGTTTCCTCTGAGGATCCTTGTTCCAGACATTTTGATACGGTTTCAGAAGACTTCCAGTCTTGTCTTCTGTTTAGATCTACCCTCTTTATCCTCTGTGCTGCCTGGGCCTGATACAGGAGGAATAAACTACCTGCTCTTCCTTTGTCTTTTTTTTTTTTACCTGCTCTTTTTTTTATTTACCAGGCTGCACCTGACGTGGGCTTTGACAACTTGGAAGCAGCTGAATTATTTTGGCAAAAGTATACACAACTGAAAACAGTGTCTTGTGGGCAATCTGAGAAACAGGTAGTTCTCAGAACCAAGCCCAGGACAAACAAAATAGAGCGTTTTAGTGCTGAGGAATTTATTTATCCTTTTTAAGAGGAGTTGTCTTGTATCTGTTTGCAAAAATGGCAGAAGAAAGACAAGGGGAGAACGGAGAAGAATAAAACTGGGCTAAAATGTATTTGAGAGTGCCCTGTGGTGCTGCCTAATGCTCCTGTACTCAAAAGGTGGGTCAGGTGACCTTGGCATAGAATGATGATGTTAAAACTCACAATTTTTACTTCATTTGGTTTAAAGAATAAAAACATCTCCGATTATTTTAGTTTGGAAAAGCTAGAATGTTAGTACATGCTGCTTCCTGTTGGTCTTTTTAAAAACTAAAAAAAAAATCCAGAAGTGTCCTTAATGCTTACATTATGCATATGTTGAAAAGGATTATGTATATGATACAAATCTACTTCATTTTACTTAAAATATCTGTTCTCTTTCTCCAAAAGCTTTCCTCAGTAAATGGTGCTAAAGGATGGTGCCTCTGCTTATTTTCTTTATTCACATCCTTATTGTTTGTGACGTGAAGAAAGTTTGATTCTTTCATATTATGTTTTGATATTAGTGTGAGCATTTGCTTGTGTAACATGATTACTGATTTCCACTGTAGGATAAGTGCCATCATATTTATAAGTAAATGTCCATCTCCAGTGTCATATTTTACTGTGACAGCTGTCATAGAATGAGTGACAGTTCAGTTGCCAGCCTCTGTTTCTTTCTGTCCACCACTCACAGTATCTGGAAGATCTTCAGATTGAATTAGTACACAGGCTTCTCAACCAAAAGCTGTGAAAATGGCCTGGGAAATCAACAGCATTTTTGTTCTCTCAGAACTTCTGTCATTCGAAGAAGTAATCTAAACTTACATTGCATATTTTTCCACTTGCATCTTCCTGTGCCATTCTGTATTACTTTTCCTTTGTTTTAATATGTTAATATATTTATTTATTTTTAAGAACTGTGTTTTTTCTCTGTACTGTAGTATAAAGCAGATATTTCATGTATGTGTTAGGCACAATAAAAATGCTTTTCATGATCTCTTGATAAGATTAGGTTTTTGTGCTTGCATAATAAAGGTATTTAATTTCAGGATGACAAAAATAAGAGTCAGCCCTGCAGTTTTACAGTGGGCCTTTCTGAAAGGCATGAGCTGTACAGCAGTTCTGCCTATTCTGTGTAGTTTGTAAACAGTGGATCAAACCCTTAGTGCCATGGATAGATTTGAAATGAATATGATAGTGTTTAGAGGAATGATTTGCCCAGATTTCACGTGAACTGTTGCATCGCTGTTGGTTTATATTCACTGCATTCTGCTATTAGTGGCTATAAACTTAACTCAAGTTCTGTATGTGCACAGATCATTTACCGGAGGATTTTAAATTGCACTAGATACATCTGGCAGTTTATAAAATGCTCATTGAATTAGCACAGATTCTCAGATGCTAATTGCTCTGAGGATAGTAGCTGCACCACTTGAATATAATTTTGTTATGCAAATGTTATCAGCCAAGCTAGTGTAAGAGGATTCAGGTACTCAACAGTGCAAAATTCAACCATTTACACTCAAGTTTACTCAGGAATGACACAGAATGTAAAGTTAAAATATGCAATTTGATGTTTTCATGCATTATAAAGCCAGACGAGGCCATTATGAGAACAGTATGCCCACTTCAAAGTTTTGAAGAGGAATTTGGAATTTTGTTCTGAAAAATATTTTATGAAATAAGTACAAAGCAACATGCTTAAGATAGCACAGGAAATCTGTAGTGGAGTATGGTGCTGAACCCATGATTTGCTAAAGTTTATCTTAGGCCATTCTTCCTCTTAGGATTTTACGTGAGTATTTACATGAGAGATAGTTTTAGCTATGTGGGTATTAAGTTCACAAGTTAATTTTCATTTGAGATTGTTTGATATGACTCTTAGGTATGAATGCTGAAGTTAGCAAGGCCCACATTTCATCCGCTCTTATCTTCTCAAATTTGCAGTGAAGCCAGTATTGTGGCCTGTGCTTGGCAATTGCTTGGACAGGATATCAGTCCATGGCAATTGAATCCAACTGCAGTAGAGCAAAAACAGTTTGTAACCTGCTGTGCCTTTTGGCAGAGAGTTATCTGAAAAGCATGGTCTGTGGCAGAAGTCAGAAAAAACAGGTGAAATTCTGGCACTCTGGGAGTATCTCTGCAGGATTTCACTTGCACCACACATCCAAGTGTAGTTCATTTCAGATGAGCTAATTGGGTTTGCATTGATTTAGTTGTTTTTTCTTTCTTCTGCCACACTGCTTCATTGGTAATCAGGTTGCTGTTGCTACAAATGCCAGCAGAGCAGTGGGAGAGCAGAGCGGTGCCTGGCGGGATGCTCCTGGCCGAGCAGATGTTGCAGCTCTCCCTTACTGCTGCGTAGGGGATAGAGTGGATGTTATGTTTCCCCATGGGATTTGTAAGTGGTGTCGAAACACTTGTGTTACCCAACCCCTGTCCCCCCATTTCCAAATCACTAAGTACTTTGCCCTGTATTCTTTCTCAAGGAATTTTATGTTTCAGGCCTTCAAACATTGTTTTCCTTTGTAGGAATCCACTGTGAAATTGCTGCAAAAGCAAGGATGATTATACAAAGAGTAGTGCTGAATTCACGCCCTGGTATGTATTTCTCTGCAGGAAGGGAGCAATGTGTTTGTCATGGTTGCCTAATACTCCAAAATGGTGAGAGTAGAAACAGAAACTAACTTAAGATTTGTATATCTTAATATTGTGTGCAGCAATAAACAAAGTTTACTGTGAAGTGTGTCTATTTAGTTTGTATATACATACTTCTGAACTCTTGGGTGAGAAAAAAGAGATAATGCACATAATATATGAGAAAACCCTAACAGTAGAGACTCAAAGCGAAGAAAGATTATCAAGCATTGCTTTTTAGTTCTGACATTTGTTCTTTTCGTAGAGACAAAGTATTTTGTAGATGTTATTTTTTTGTTTCCTTTTAGAAAATATTGAGTATTTTCATCCTCCCATGTTTCAAAGTGTTTGGTTTTGAAATCTACAGTTTTGAGAATTTGTCTGCTTCATTGCTTACACACTTGCTGTGGATGCCAGCACAAGTTTTTGAATAGTGAGTTTATAAATTGTTTGTTGTAGAAGAACCACATGTGTGCATTAACTTTTTAAGGGTTTTTTGTATGCTGCTTAACGCAAAAATAGTCTTGGGAGGTAAGAACTATTGTGTAACCTGCAAACAGGTCTTTTCTAATGCAAATCAAATTTGAAAGCAGTAAGCGTGTCTGGCCCACTCCTTAGAGTGCCAATGGTTCCAGCTGGTTTGTTTGTTTTTTAATTTGACTTAACTGTTCATAAGAATTATGTGCAACAAGCAGCATGGAAACTGTCGGTTGGTACAAAAAATGCAAAAGGCTCATTTTCAAATGGAGTAGGCTAGACTTGAAGATATCCATATATATTCATAAATAAAATGCTCAAAATCTAGATCAAAGGGTCACTCACAAATCAGAATAGACGTGGCAAGGACAAACAGAATAGTGGTTAGTGCATGCCTCTGTGTGCGGAACACACAGGGTGATTTGTAACAGGTTAGATAATACTTCATTAGCCTTTGGAGATACTTCTTGTATAAATCAGTTTTCATTAGTCAGGAGGGGTTAAGCAGACATTTTGGAAAAGCCTGAGAATTAGTCTGTGTTGTGGGTGGGTGGGTCTTCAGTTTGCGTGGTGGGAGTACCCTAGTTTGAATCTTAGTCTGTGGTACAAAATGTGAAAGTTAGTTGATAGTTTTATACCTGCATAAAGGTACAAGGTAACATATTTTAAAAAAGACTACCTTAACAAAAAAAAGACCTTCCCTAGAGATTAAAGGAAGCCCTATATTGACTCATGTGTTTGTTTCATTTGAAAATAATTCTAGGTAAGAATGGGGTGCCAGTGGCTGAAAACTTCCGACTGGAGCAAAGTACGATACCGGACACACTGCAAGAGGGACAAGTACGTGTTAGAACCCTGTATCTCTCTGTGGATCCGTACATGGTAGGTGATGAGCTTACAGCTAAGCCAGAATTTCTTTAAAAATTACCTTAAACTCTGTACCTGTCATGATGTTTAACACCAACATTAACAATTGTAGGACAAATTTATCTCTGGTATAACTTAGTAATTCTGTTCATTCTGACGGAGTTATATTGGGAAGGAATTTGGCGTTAATGTGCCTGTGATATATATAGGAATATGACTTTATGGGACCAGGAAGAGACTGAGAGCCCTGGTATATTATTACAGAATTGTTTGGATCAGCTTTATCTGAACTTTACCTTTTTTGATATACATTTTTTTGCCTTTTTTTTTGGCCATGGAAGAAAGTGTATTTCAATTGAGGGGAATGAGTTTGGAGAAGGAAGAGTATGTCATGATGAAGTAGGAGGGAGGCATAATCAGGCAAAAAATTTCTAGGCAAAGCACGTAAATGATTCAAGTTCAACGTTATATAGCTATTGTCAATTTTGCTTACAGATGAAAGTCAGATTTTCTCCTTAAGTGGGTGATGGCAGGGCAAAAATGTGTCAGTACTTCATAAATAATGGAAATACAGAGAGGACTAGTGAATAGATCCATAATCAGCACATGCACCTAATTCTGCAAAACTGTGGAAATCCTATGTTTGAAAGAGCTGTGGATTGAAATGGAAGTGGAGGTAGGAGGAGAACTAGACAGATCCTGTCTGCTAGTATGTAAGTTTGCTGTACAGAGAACGATGATCATTTGTTCCCTACATTGATGGGGATAGTAGAAAAGAAAATCTTAATTGCAGGTAAATAGATTTAGCTTAGAAATTAAGGAAAAGTTTAAAAATACTAAGGTACTAACTCAGGCTACATGGGGAGATACAAAGAAAAGATTTCAAATTTCAAGATGTTTCACTAAATGGTCCTCTGTGAGGGATGATCTAAATATATTTGCTGTTCTCCAGTGCAGAGGGACAGACTAAATGACTCCTGGGTGTTTTTTCAGTCCTACATTTCTATGATTCATCCAGTTAAGGAATGGCATTTAGAGGATTCTCGTCAGGTCCAAGCCAGTTGTCTCTGGTTACGAGGCTGACTTTGAGGCAGTGTCTGTAGAATGCGTTGGCTTTGGTAACACTGCTGAAGGAGATTAAAATGATCCTTCTTTTGTACTGAGCGAACAAGAGGGGAAAGAGAAATCTAAGAGAAGATTATGAATATTTGGGGCTTATTGAGAGATTTTTGAGTAGCCCATTGTGTTTTGATGTTTTAAACATACTTCATCCCCAGCTTCATCTGAACTTCTTATAACCAAACCATGTGTTCCACCAGAGCTTCTCATTAAAGCCTTGTCTTTCAGCGCTGCCGAATGAATGAAGATACGGGCTCAGATTACCTCCTGCCCTGGCAGCTGTCTGAAGTTGCTGATGGTGGAGGCGTTGGGGTTGTGGAGGGGAGCAAGCATAATAACCTTGCTAAAGGAGACTTTGTAACTTCCTTCAATTGGCCCTGGCAGACAGTAGCCATTCTGGATGGAAGCTTGCTACAAAAGGTAATGTAAATGTAGCCCCCAGAAACCCAGATTGTTACCATTTTCTTTACTAAACCTATTTTCTGTAAATAGTGGTTAATTATACTATTCCTTAGTCAAGAAATAAGTTGGTGTTATTGAAGAAACCAGTTCTCAAAAGGCAGATGAACTCACAGGTGGTAAAATCTGTATGAATTTTCTCTATTTTTGACAAAGAAAAATGTGAATGCTTTTGCTGGTCACCAGTCATGCCAGTATTATTTCCATTGTTGCATTTTTAATAAATTTCCTTGAAACTGCTTCTGTTAATTATTCTGTTAGTTATCCTAGTTCTACATAGATCTGTTCCTGATCCATGGGAGTGTTGCCATAAGACATGACAGGCTTTAGATATGTTTAATTAAATTTATTTCACTAACGTGTTAGTGAAAGCTTGTACCTGGGATTTTGCATCCACAGAAGACAGGGTATTCAACATTAAGTTGAACGTGGGGAGGTAACAGTACATTAGGTACATTGTGTTTATCATCCTCACATAACAAAGAAAATTGTAGTTTAAGTACAATTTCCAAGAAACTTCTTCCTTTAAGACCCTTTGTGCCACTGATCTGCAATCCTAATGCTTGATAAAGGTGCTATTTTATCCTATATGCTAACATAAGGACAGTTTACCGTTGCTGGAAACTTGTTATCTCCTGGTCACTTTTTGACGCTTCCATAATTTAAGTTCTTGCAAGTGACTTTGCTTAAAAAGTTTTTCTAAAACTATGGAAATATAATCTTTGTTTCATTTTGTATAAACTCGTTATTAAGGTAGAGATCGTTTATAGGTAGCTTGTCCCTGCCCGTTGTACCTTGCCTTGTAAATATCCTCAGTTAGTCTTGTATCATCAATCAAACAACAAACGGCAAAACTTCACCTTAAAAAGAAATGAACGCCACCACGTGTTTTTGTTTTGTAGCTTGTTCCACAACTTGTGAATGGATGCCTTTCCTACTTTCTTGGTGCAGCTGGTATTACAGGACTTACAGCCTTGCTAGGTGTAAGAGAAAAAGGACGTGTGACTGCAGGTGCAAATCAGACGATGGTGGTGAGCGGAGCAGCCGGTGCCTGTGGTTCTTTGGCTGGCCAGGTAGGTTGGCTGAAGACACAGAAAGGATGCGCAGTTACTAAGTTTGTGTTCTGCAACATGCTCGTTAGTAAACATACAGATAAAATCAGTATAAATATGAGCAAGTGTAACTGCATGGAAAGGGCCAGGTTCAATGATATGGCTCACACTCTCACTGAGAGAGATTTTAGGTGTGAAACTTAGGTTTCCTGAAATGGGGATAGCAGAAAATTGTCCAAGGTAAATAAAGTAGACGATATAAATACATATTTGTATAGTAGTCTGCTATTTGAATGTAGTCTTTGAGTTGACTGGCAACTTTCATTTTTCTATATTAGCAAATGTAGCAAACCCTTCTTCATGTTGTTTTCCTTGACATTCTTTGTATTTTGAGGTTGACAGCCTTTTTATTCTCCTCAGCTTTGCAGAACATGTTGTGGGTATGTTTGTGTGTGTCTGTGCATATCAACATTTGTATATCTATATACACATACAAACACAACAGGTATCAAGCAAGCTTAAGTCTTACTAATAGAGAGGAACTATGAAGTAACTATTTGTAAGCAAATCTGTAAAGAATGTAGTTAAATTGGTTATTGTTCAATCTTTTTGGCCATTTATTAGCTATGATACTGTACTTTGCAGATAGTGATTTTCTACTGTATTTGGTTCTCCAGTACTGCCAGGTGTTGGTAATTCTACAGTCTAAAGCTCCTGCAGTCAGCACATTTGGAAAGACAGCTTATTTCTGTTGGGATCTGCCCCTTGTCTATGTGTGAGGAGGGAATGGCAAGAGGCTCTTTTGCTGCTGTTGTGTCACGTGAGATGGGAGCGTACACTCAGATTTGCTGCCTGGGGTTTAGTGGGATGGGGGATAAGTGTAACACTGCTTAACATTTCCGTGGTGGCACCTTTACCGCATTGGGCAGATGAACAATCCAATTTCCGTTTACTGTTTTTTGTTTTTTTTTAACTGCAGATTGGCCGTCTGGAGGGCTGCTCTAGAGTGGTGGGTATCGCTGGCACAGATGAAAAGTGCTCCGTTTTGGTCTCAGAAATGGGGTTTGATGCTGCTATCAATTACAAGAAAGGGAATGTGGCAGAGCAGCTACGCGAACTCTGCCCAGGCGGTGTGGATGTTTACTTTGACAACGTTGGTGGAGACATCAGTGATACAGTTATAAGCCAGGTGATTATGCCAGCTGTCAGGTTTATTCTTATCATTCTCCAAGGTCCACGTGCCCAGCTTTGATTTAATTTGTACTGGAGACCAGCCTGCAATACAGCAGAACAGGCTTTCCACTTCATTGATCTAATCCTGGTGCTGATCCTGGTCCTGAGGAGAAATCAAATATTTGACATTGGTGCCTGTCATTTGGGCTAGCCTGGCAGCACAGTAATAGAAACACAACTTCTGTTTCTGATATTTTGCTTCTTTGGCCAGGAGACTTGGTAATGTTCAAAAAACCTCCTCTGTCAGTGCAGTAATCTTGTGTTTTGTTAGCTTTTTTGGCTTCACAAAAGAGCAGCTCTGCTGGACCTCCATATAGGCTCTTGACCAGCCCTCTTCTTTGTTACCATGAAACTACAGTTTCTGTCTCATGGCAGGGAGGCCTTGCTGGCAATCCCATCTTTGGGATCTCTAAATCACGGCCTGTATCCAACAGCTGTATCCAATTTCCTTTATCCTACTACCCGCCTCTCCTCCTGACAAAAAAGGCACGCAGTAAGATAACAATTTCTTATATTCCTCACATTTAATGCCTTATTAAATGCTACATATGCTGTATAGCATTTATTTTTTCACTATTGGCCTGCATTTATCTATTTAAATGTTGTCACAGGTTGAACGTGACTGCAGACAATTCTCCCACTTTTTCTAGGAAATGTGACTCTAAATAAGGACACCTGTGTGAAAATTTTGTAATATATTCTAGTGCATCTCTAGCAAATGTTGTTTCTGAGACCGAGGAATGTAATTTGTCTCACTTTGTGCTGTCCCAAACAGATGAATCAGAACAGCCATATCATCCTGTGTGGACAGATTTCTCAGTATAACAAAGATGTGCCTTATCCTCCTCCACTGCCTCCTGACATAGAAAAGATACAGAAAGAAAGGAACATCACAAGGTACATTTCTCCTTCAGAATTTGCAACCAGGTTGCAGATGGATTGCTTACATGATTTTGTGAGTCTGATGTTCAGAGGATAGTCTGTAAATCCACACTAGACACATGTAATCAGAACAGAACGTTGCTGTACTAAAAAAGGAAGTTAAATCCACAGCGTCATTAAATTCTTTCTCTTACATTTGTCTGTATCAGCATAAAAATGGGAAAGGATATTATTATATGTTAACATAGTTGTCTGATGCTACGCTTTGTTTGCGATTGCTTAATTTAGTCTTGGAGTCTCTGAGAGATTCTTCAAAATGAGGGAAGGTGTTGCCATGGTTCTATTTTCAGATGTTTTGCAATGTACCATCTCTCCAAGTATAGTGGTTCAGGCAGAAAGGAAATCAAATATTTTTTTAAGTAAGGATGTAGCTGATGCAGTGACTGTACTGAAATTACATTTTTGGTATTTGGGTTTTCATCAGATAGTGACAACTGTAGGTGTGACAGGTATATACAGGTAAAACACTGGTCTTTGTTATGACTCTCGGAATTGCTGAATCTCCTGTGAGGGTCCAGGTAGAGCTAAAGCAGAGATGAGGGTCGTAAGTCTTACGAGATTTTCCATTCAGTGCATTTCAGAATGCTGGAGAGACTTCTGATTTCTGTGCAAATGGATTGACCTCTTCTAATTAAAATTATTTTCTTGTCCCTGATATTGTGGTCTACACTTCAAAAAATGGAAGAAATACTAAAATTCACAACATTTAGTAGAAGGCAGTGGAGATTTTGGTCAATACATAGATACGATTATCATTTTTGATGATCATTTCAGTTTCTCTTGATTGCTATAGGCAGCTGTGACAGCAGGATATGCAAAATTTTGGGGAGCCAGAAAGTTAATTTATACTTGTCATCTAGTTTCAGGTACATTGTTCTCCCACCACAAAAAAAAAGTAAGAATAAGAATTCTCTCTACATTTTACGGACATTTGCTTGTTCTTCTGGCAGTACTACTTGATTTTTATCACACTTCTTCGCTCTAATATTTGAAACAGAGAATTACTTGTCTAAGATCAATGTTATTCTCAAGCTTCCACTGCATGGAGCTGTCTCAACAAGCTTGCAAAGCTCTGCAAGCATCATTGTAATTAGTACTGTTAATCCTTCAGTTTCAATAATATTGTGTTTCCTGAAAAAATTTGCAAAGATTTCAAAATATGCTTACCAATCTTTCTTAACTCAAGGTTCATTCTTTTCCTTCACAGAGAAAGATTCTTGGTGTTGAACTATATGGACAAACAAGAAGCTAGTGTACTACAGCTCTGTCAGTGGATCCAGGAGGGTAAACTGAAGGTAGGAATTTTTACATCTAATTTATGGCCTTTGATATTATCTCCTCAGATTGTGGTCTGACAACAGAAAGTCCAATTTATTTGTCTCTGGCTCTCTTACCAGCCTAAGGATTGAACACAGATTTTCTTAAGAATGCCGAAGTATACCTGAAAGCTTATTAGGTAGTACTGCTAGAGTGGATACCTACTGGGGATGGTGGGACTGTAGTATGACAGACATGCTGCTGCTGTCTGTATTCTTTCTTTCAGCATAGGGTGCAAGTGTTTTGCTGACTTAAGGGATCAGCCCTTCAAAAATATTTACTTTTGAATACCTGATTAGTTAGTGTCCTGAATACTTTTGGGGATCTTGTCTGAAATTTTGTTTCAAGTTTATAATCGCTGTTTATTATTTTGTGACGAGTAGGTTCTTGGTATCCTTCTCTTCCCTGTGAGGTCTTTCTAAGTTAGGTTTTGGTTCTTCAGGTGATCAGTAGATTTCCCTGGGAAAATCCTGAGATGTGAAATTTTGGCAGGTGCACAACCGTTCCAGTTCTGATTGAAGGACTGAATTGCCTACAGATTTATCAGAAAGTATTTGCTTCTCTCTTGATGAAAGAACCTGGCCCAAGCAGAGCACTGCCCATTGTGGCAAGAGAATCCTTTAGATTTGGTTGATTTCTGTGTCAGTTTCGTGGCACTTTCCTAAGTAATGTTAATCTTACTTGAAGAAAGCTAAGAGGACTTGTTTGTATTGACAGGTCAGAGAGACTGTGGTAGAAGGCTTAGCAAATATCGGTGGTAAGTTTCTTACACCATTTTCTAAAAATAGTAAGATTAAGTGTAATGACAGTAGAGGCCATTTGCCAATTTAGATCTTTGTCTTTTATCTAAAACATGATTTTAGTATTATAAAAAAAATGTATTTTTTTCACAAGGTATTAAAATGTTCTGTGAGAAAATTATTGTATGTTAAAAAATTTATTGAATATAAATTTTGAGATTTTTTTTCTGAGTTTTACTGTTTGGGGAGGGGGGAGGAGGGTTAAAGTGTGAACCTGCTACCTCAGCAGTTCAGTCATCCCGATCTTACAGATTTAAGGTGCTGCCCATTTCTTGGAACTTGTATGTAAGAGAAGGGTATTTTGGAAACTTTGAACTTATGCTTTAAAAAAACAGTTTCTAACACTACTTGTTACTGGATCTGCTAACAAAAAAATAAATTGATAAGTATGCACAAGGAAAGGGAAAGCATATTAGACATGTCACAACAAAGTCAAAATTAATTTTTTTGAAGGAATAAAATAGCCTATAGCCTCTTCCAAAAATCTGTAACAAATATAAAAACCAAGGAGGTTTTGTGACTCCAATGAGACCCAGCTAAAGAGCCAGGTGACTCAAGACGTGCTGTAAGAATGCATCCCTTTCAAGTAACAGGAAAGAGTATGATCTAGCCCATTTAGTCTTTAGTCTCATAAGACTGGAAACCAGTAGAAATAAGCATTAGCCAAAACTTACAGATTTACATTTATTTCTAATCGTTGCTACTTACTGGTACACGAATGTATTTTGAAGGGATCTGATCAAATGTAGCAGTCATATTTCATACTGTATTTACTCAAAGATTTATTATTTTGCATCAGCTTGTCACATTTATTGCACTACACAGAGTATTTATAAGCCTCTTCCTTTCACAAAGGTTTGTGAAGCTGACAGCATTTGTGGGCTCTCCAGTTATGGCTTGTCTCTGTGTTTGGTGTTTGTACGCTTATCGCAACAGCAACAAGTGTAATCATTAACTTGTATAGGCCTGAATAGGTATTTAAAAATCATTTTTTAAAATTATTACACAAAGCTGCCTTTAGCAGTTTATTACAGACACAAAGTTTTTTTTGTTTGTTTGTTTCCTTATTTTGGCACATCATTAAGGATAAATACATGTTTGCTCCTGTTTGGGGAACGCTTCAGTATGTTTGCTCTTACAATTTTTTTAAAAAGAAGTTACTTGGCACATTTTGCTTGGCACTAACTTATTTCATTATTTCTCTTGAAGCTGCTTTCCAGTCCATGATGAGTGGAGGCAATATTGGAAAACAGATCGTCTCAGTTTCTAAGTAAAAGTCATTGCTTTGGGAAAAATAATTTCATTCTATCTCTAGTAGTGAGCAAGATTTATTTACAGTAATTTCCACTTTCTTAAATAAACCATTAAGTTGTTCTGTATGTACTGAAAGCAGAGATTCAGGGATGCTAAGGCAGAACCCATGCTAATAAACTGCACAGAAATGGAAACAGGAATGCAATCATTTATACTAGAAACTAGTAATATATTTGACACGATTTGCTAATTGCCAGCTAGCACTCTTGCAAATAAATCATGGGTATGGTTTGGAAGTTAGAGCATCTCAGGAACTATTTCCAGTAAGCAATTTGTATACAGCCACCTGGTTTTGGATGTTAGAAGAATTTACTAGTGTAGATGTGTGCCATTCCTATGCTAGTTTGTCTCAGTGCCCAGGAATTTCTCTGTGTTTTTAATTTTTAATTTACTAGTATAAGCTTAGCCTGACAGTCCAATCAATCTGGCTAATCATCTTAGAATTTAACTGTTCTCATTTTTTCAGATAATTGCAATCAAAAATTCTATTTCTACAATTCAAGCTCTATAATATCAAAGATACTTCCATTTTGCCATCTGGAACAAATTGCCACTGATTGTCTTTCCCAGTTCTCTGTATTGTATCATTATATACCCTATTTTCAGAGCACTTGAAACCTAATTCATTTACAATTCCATCTGCACGCCACCTGAGAATTTCATCAGAGGTAGATTCAGCTATAGGGCTAGCTTATTTTGGTGTAACAATGCTCTTTTACCGTCTCAATGGAGAAACTTGAAAAAATGAGTCACCGTTTCCAAGTTTGACTAATGTAACCTCAAGCCAGATGAGAGTGATGCAATTAAGTATGTCTTCAAAATGAAGGAGCAGGAAAGGGAACAGATAATTATCTCAAGGACATTAGAATTCCGCTACTATGTATGTTTCGGAACACTGACACATTTATTTAGTGAATAGGATCATTCATGACACATTTTGATTTACAGGCTATTGGTTTTGTTTTTAATGTTTGCCTGTAAGAGAAGTGCCTCCAAACAGCGGGGTCAGCTGAGCTGTCCAGCGGATGGATCCTCTAGATCTACTTGAGTCACTGCCTAGGCTCTAACTAAATGAAATCCAAGAAATTGCAGAGAAACACTGTCCAAGAAATTTGGCATTAGAAACCTTTTCGCATACTGTGGATAGTAAGACAGCAGATAGCAAAATTGCCTAATGTAATTGTAAGCAACATGAAAAACAGTCCCTTGATTTCCTAGTGCTGAAGCTGACCCTGACAGAAGAAAGCATGCAGTAACTGATGATATTAACTTTGAGGAAGAGAAAGACATCTGCAGTACAATATTAGATGGTCTAAAACCTTCAAGCATGCACTTTTCAACTACACAACTAGCGACTGGTTCACTTTCAGCTAGATTCTGAATCCAACATCAACATATCTAACTCAAGCAGCATTAACAACAGTGTATGCTGGGACAGATGCCAAAATTTTTGTGGAATAAAATCAGTATGATCACAGTTGGCAAATGAAGACAGACAGCAACAGGTGAATAAAATTCTATGAATTCCTGCTTATTGACTGTATAGATGGTACTCACTCTTGAAATTTGGGCAATGCAGACTTATAAAACTTGATAATTTGTGCATATATTCAATGAGAGACAGGAGGAAATACAGTGATTCGGAGCACTATCTCTAGGCTTGGATTCCTGTCATGTCAGCTGGATTCAGCGGGGAGGGAGCTAATGGGAATACAGCCTTTCCAAACAGAACCAGCTACTCTAATGCGTATGTTGATATGCCACATCAGGTGGTTTTATTGCCACCTTTCCTTTCCTTCTTCTTTCCCACATGCTCCCACATGCACGTACTTTAGATTGAAACAGCATCGCCCTGTAGGCCGTTATGCAATGCACACCCTATTCTGCAGTAAAACTTCTGCCAGGCGGCAGCTTGGCCTTAATACAGTTTAACATGCTTAATCTTTCTGAATAAAATTCCTACTCCTAAATCCTAGTTCATTCTTAAAGCAAATATCTAAATGTAAAAGAAAACAGCCCGCTTCTTCACGTAAGTAACAACAGTAAACAGCCCACACCCCAGGTGCAAAGCTGGTCCTGCCTGAGGGTCCATTGCTACTGCTCCTGAAAACTGTATCGACGCAGGAGTATTTTTACAAATGGGAGTATCAGTATTGCCATTGCTGCTGAGCTGAAACAGTATCAATTTTAATTAGTAATGGAGTCCTCCATTGAATCAGTTTTTGTTTTTTTGTATGTCTATTTGTGCATAAATATATATGGCTTTTTAGGTGTGTGGTGCTACCGTGATGTTTTCCTATTTCCTTCCACTTCTGAAGATTAACCTCTTTCCATACACAAATTTCAACGTTCTATAACTTGCACTTCTCTATATTTGGCTTCCTCCAATCAATTTTGTTTCAACATCCTGTTCTGAGAAAAATGCCTGCTATTCTTAAAACTGAGGACCTTTCTGTTTTAATCCCAGCCTGCTTGAAAGGAAGTATATCATAGGGTAGTATCCAGACATTCTAATTACTTTTGGTACCTGCCTACTTCAGCTGTGAGCTGTGGTGAATGTTTGTTGTATGAATGTAAGAAAGCTATCATCATAACCACTACTGAAAAGGTGTTAAAATGTTTTCCTTTCCTATGTTATTGGTGAAGGCATAAGTCTGACACATTTATGTTTCCAGCACTGCATTTGCTTGTTCAAATTACAAATTTTGTACTTTTGGCCATTGTTTGCTAAAGAGCTACTCCAGAGTGAGCTCATATCTGGCGCTATGAGTTGACGCACCTTCCAGGAATGACAGTCCTCTAGGAGCTTCCTTTTCACAACTGAAGATAGGAGAAAATTATAAAATTCCCAGCACTGTTAGCTTCACAGCAATTGCTTACTAATCCATGCAAGCTGCAAGCCTATTAAAGCATGATGACGTGAGGTGAGATCGAGTGAGATCATGCTGAGATATTGATTCTTTACTGTAATAAAGGCAGCTTGATTGCTGCAGCATTCCTGTAGATTAGGTAAGCTATAGAGAGGAATAGAGGTTCTGTCAGCATTAGTCAAATAGCTGTAGGGGAAAGAAAAAAAAAAAAAGATTGGAACAGTCAAAGTAGACTTCATCATGGTACCCCCAATGTTTAGGATTCTCACAGAAACTTTTCTGTATTTGTGAATCCTTGCTCATTTTACCTCTTCAGAATAAATAAAAATCAAAGGGAGAAAATCTTTTAAACTAAGTGCCCACATTTGTAATAAAGAAATCTTTTTTTCCACCTTGTCTTAGTTTCTCAGTTATTGTACTAGTGTGACTCTTCAGCAGTCATCTATTTTGCACTGTAGGAGAGGCCTCATTTGACAGAAGGGAACAAATAACTGCTAAGAAAAATCCAGGCCACTTCGGATGTAATAGATACTCATGGACTGCAGAAGGACCAGCACCTGTCCATGAAGCCTTACCTCACAGAGGTGGTGCATGGTAGCGCACGTGATCTTAAGCAAGGGCAAGCACGAATTCAGAGTAGGTGTGTGACCATAAGAATGTAGTAGAAGTTTGGCTACGTTATCTTTATAAATAAGCATTTCTTGTTGCAACTAGTAATAAAATTTAAACAGCATTGGACAGATCTTAAAAAAAAAACAAAATTATTTGAGCCAATCTTGTGCTTGTTTGTATTTGCTAGTTTTATGCACTCCCATTTCCATCTCTTTTCCCCTTGCACCATGAAAAGTTGCTGTTTGCTGTGCTTTAGTGCTAGGCCATATAGTGTAGCATCAGGATTTCATGGAGAATGTCAGAGATACCATGGAAAGAGCTTACCAGCCCACACATAGATGGTTCCCACTGCAGTTTATAGTAGCAGTTTTAGCAAAAGTGGAGAGAGAAGGCAGATGCCTTTCAGATAGCTTCATCCCTTCATTTTATATTTTAATGCATTGATACTAGAAGCAGCAGATGCAGGATTACTTAGTCCTGTTGTTTCTAACATTGCTCTCCTCTGTTGCTACACTGCCTTTCTCTTCACTGGCTTCATTTCAACGTGGGAAATGTTTATACAGTCCATAAATGGACTGCCCGGGGATAAAAGACCACAGGCAGAAGGCATTATCCTGCAAGGGCAACAGCAGCTGGAATAAACGCCAAACCTAGAAAATAATTTGTGACACACAACTGGAAACTCTTTAGGAAAAGCACAGAAGAAAAATCAGTCAAGACTGTTTTGTCCCACGAACACAGAATTTTGCAACCAGAAAGATACATTGGATAGCAAAATTCAGCTGTGCAGCTCTCCGCTCTGGGTGGAGTGGTGGTAAGAGGGTGGCTGAACAGGCCAGCAGTATTGAAAGAAAACTGAAAGTATGAAGTAGCTAAGCAGTGTTTATGCAAGAATAGGGAGGTGTAATTTATTTTTATAGGAGACTGAGGGAAAATGGTGAGCAACAGTAGTGAGGTTTTATGGGACTATGGTCTTCCCTCTGCTCCCGCCTGTTCTTGGACTGGCTTCTCCATATCTCTGAGTACAGCACCCTCCGAGACCCTCCCTCAGCCCCTACTCCTCTGCGAGACGGAGCTTTCTTCTTCACCCCCATCACGCCCTGCTTGCTTTCCGTGCTTCCCAGGCTAGGGAACGTGGCAAGGGAAGGTAAAGGGCCAAGGGCCAGGCTCCGATGGGGTGAAACCTTTACAGATGCCAGCACAGTACACCTTTCTTCTCCTGGTTCTGGGGGTGACTGGGGGAGGGCAGGACGCGGTCTACCACTGCTTTTCCTGCTGGGATGGTGCTGCCTTTACGTCCCAGTACCCCGGAGTAGTCATCCACCTCTCAGCAACAGCAATCCCATTAGAAAGCTGCACAGGCAGCAATAAGCACTTCAAACTGGAACAGCCTGTTCTGTGTCCTCGGGCCAGGCAGCCTGAGTGAGCCTTCAGTGCCCTGCAGGCAGCTGCCTCTCACCTCTCTGGCCACCTAAGCTGCTCCAGAAAGGAGTTGCTTCCTCTTTGAACTCTTGGAACTGTTTCTTGAGTTTGCCACGGAGACAGTGAGGAAAGCACATGGAAGAAGCCTCTTCCCCCATCCTTACACTTTCCCCTACAGTGATTGCCAAGAGCTCTTTATTGGGATCACTGGGTTGGACAGGCTTCACTGATGACAGTGATAGGAAATTATGCATAGCAGTGGCATTCCCCTAGGAACTTCCCTCTGCATGTTTTGTTCAGTCCTTAGAGCGCTGAGGATAATGCATGCAAAAGAATTTTCTGCTTTTCCTAGTTTATATTATGCATTTCACAGCATCGTGGATGTTGTTCACTGATGCACAGAATTCCTTCATAAGCAAAGAGCATCACAAAAAACAATTACACATGCTTTTTCTAAAGCTTAAAAACAACAAAAAAAGCACAATAAACAACAACATGTATTTGAAAAGCATTCTCAGAACTTCTCTTTCCAAAAGAAAATCCATTTCAAGTGCACTTTTGAAGTAGTTTCAAATAGGAATCAAGTATTTTAAGTCATCTTCTCCAAGCAGATTAAAAAACAAAACCAGAAAAAAAAANTTTTTTTTTTCCACAGATCTTACTAATGTCTGCTGGCAATACATAACATACGTCAGTCTGATTCCATGATCTACTACTTGTTCTGCTCACTCCGTGTAGTTCTTATTTGTCATCTTAACACCTTGGAAAGGAGACCTCTGTGTTCTTATGGTTACCCCCAACAGCCAGGTAGTACTATTTTATAAAGAAAAAGAACTATATGCTAGAATTAATAAATGCCAAAGTCGTTTTCTTCTGTTCAAGTAAAAAAAAAAGTTAAAATCTTTTCATGCATAATTCATACATAAACTGGAATAACACATCATAAGCCATGCAGCACTATGAGAACTTTCTCACACTAATGCTGATTGACGTAAAAGCTAAAATACATGTTATCTTCTCAGCAGAAATGCAGCCCATTAGAAGAGCTTAGTTTCGAAAGAGGACCCAAACCAAGCAATTAATCAGCTCAACACAGGCCTGTTATCACTGGAATATCTCACTTTAATTAATGATGTTGATTTGTGCCTTTCAGACATTACAGGGCAACAGAGGAGCAAAGGCTTTTTTTTTAAATGGGGTGGCTTGCAGATTTATTATAATAGCATTTGCATATTTGTCAGAGGTTTGTTCAGTTATCACTGGTTCCTTTAAGTGACTGGTGATGTGTTCAGGGAGATGGGCTGTATTTTATGAAACCTCTCTCTCTATATATTTAATTTTAAGGGAAAGCTCACATACTTTGTGATTTTTGTTATTCATAGTTAAATTGGGCAGCCATGTGCTTATATGAATAAGGACAGCTAAATTAGAGGCTAACCCCCCCTAGCCTGTGCCTCTAAGAACTTTCAGTCTGCGGGGATGCAAAGAACTAAAAAAGGCTTTCAAGCAGGTATTGGTAAATAGTGTCTTCTGGTGTTAAAACGTACAGCTCAAGTAGGAAAGCTAACAGTTCCCTGCTAAGGTTTTAGAATATTGGAAAAGGGTTTCAGGAAAGAGGAAAATCTGAATTAGCATGAGACAAGGTAAGTTTTACTTTTCTGTCAGGCAACAAAAAAATTGCAATAGCTGCATCTGTAGAGCATGAGCTAAGAAGTGCTTCCTACGCAGGGCAGAGTTTAAGATTCTACACTGTGCTTTTCACTGAGATCAGGGCAGTAGGATAGCCCCATTCATCTCACACTTTGTCTCAAAATTTTTTACATCATTCCCACATATGTATATAATTCACACATCAACCACATTTCACAGCATGTGATTCTTATGCAGGTCCCCAGAGCCAGGAATAGCACATCTTACAAATAAAGCACCTTTGCTTTGCTGCTAAGACTAGCATGAAGAGGTTCTTAACAGAGAATTCGATCCATCTACCAAACATCCCATGGAGCCAAAAAGTAAACAGTGGACAGACATTTGATTACATTGTAATCAACTGCTACCACCACAAGAAGAATCCATCTCCTTTCAGAAAAGGGTCTTGTTACAGGGTATAGATATGAAGCATTTTATTGCTACTTCTTATGCTCCCTGATCAAATAAAAGTAATTGCATTTCTAGGAGTGTTGCAAATAGTCATATTTATCATTATATTTTCACTACCGTTTCTCACAAGTAAATTTTGTGCCCTGCCTTCCCGATTTTCTAAGTTGTGCAAAACAAACTTATTTAGCAGCAAATGACATTCTGTGGTAAACAAACTGTTCTCTTAATGGTGTATTTAATTTATGCAAATGAGAGCTGTCACTCTCTTTTTCCTATCATATTGTCAATCATTGAGGAATGAAAATTAAGGAATAGAAAGACTGTCACATTTTAGAAATAGCACAAGTCTTAGTTGTAAGTAGAATTTTCTTCCAATTCAATTTACTATTTTCCTATGTTTCTAGTACAGTTGCTGTCTTTTCTAAAGTGCCATAAATAAGTTAATCCTCCTTTTTCTTGACAAGCCAAAAATGAGTTACTGTAAAATTACATAAAGTACTTCAAGTGTTCCATTCACAGCAGTCTTGTGAAGCAGGCCAGTGTTCTCTTTACTTTACAGACAGGGAAACTGAGGCAGGAAGCTTAGCAATCACCTTAAGGTATAACCTCACATACATAAGCTTACATGTTGTTCTATAACAAAGAACTGTTGTTAGAATTAGGGACTTGGTGTTTTGCAATTTTTTAATAGTATATTCTTGTGTTTCCCAGAGGAGTTGAGAAGAGGGACAGAGTAGATTTGTAATTAGTAAAGACACTTCAGCTCTCTTGGCTCTGGATCATTAAGTTCTTCACAAATGTAACTGTTCTATAATTTTTAGACTTAGGAAAACCGAAAACAAAGAAATTAGTTTCCTAGGTCACTTGTAGGCATGCTTGACTGAGACCCAGAAGTAAGCCCTGTCCTGCCGCCCTTAGACACGATATAGCCGTTAGACCACAGGATTCCTTCTGGCTTTCCCAGCCTCATGTTGTCTCCATTCTTTGCTTTAAAGATCAACTCTTAACAGCAACTGGGAATCTCAGCAACATCAATCATTCACTGTCCTTTCACTAGTCAAATGTAGGAAAAATAGCAACCTCAACAATGGAAAACAGAACTATTTCCTGTCAGAGAGGGAGTACATTAATTAACCAGCGCTCCCAAGGTAAGAGCGAGACCACGGCTCAGGTAAACATACACGCAAATACACATATACACACCTTGCGGCCTATAAACTGCTCATATAGAGCATTACGAACTAAAAAAGAGTATGTAAGCCTAGGACTTACTGTGAAGGCCACACAGCACCTTTGCAATAAACATTATTAGTTCATGAAGACATCTGGTCTAGTCTTGTAGTTAGTCTTGTAGAAATATATGTAAGTCTTGAAATAAAAAGCAAAGTTGCACACAAATCTTGTAGTGTATTATCAAGATCTATTCACATTTGTCCCAGCATTATAAAAATCAAGAACTTAATGAATTAAAAATATTTTCCATTCACAGTAGTAATGAGCAAAATCCATTAGCGATCCATACAGAAATATCTATCAGCTTTGTATCACAAAAAACATACCATAGATTATTACACAATTTACTGCATACTGTATTAACGTATAATGTATAACCGTATTATATCGCATACTGCATAACAGAAGTATACAATACATGTCGTTATACATTTACTATTTATTATACAGCTCTGTGGCAATGCAGATGCAACTTCAGATCTTACCACTTAATGGTTGGTCTGTATGGAATTCCAGCAACACAAAACCATAGGTTGTCTTGACAGTTTTAAGTCGAAGAACTTTGACTATTTTATTGTATTTCAGGAGCTCTGACAGTTTTTCATTTCTACTATGTAAGTTCTGAGCTCAGATGGTTTAAGTGTCCACGTTTTATAAATCAGAGCTGAGGTAAGCACTACCAACCACGTTCTCATTGGGGAGAGGAAGAAAGCCAAGGTCCCATAGGTTCGCTGCAAGAAATAGCAAGAATAGACCTGCCAGGCCAGCAGGAGTGTCATTGCCAGATGAATAAGCACAGCCAAGAGGCGTTGGACGTGATGGATGTGAGAACAGAAACTGTGACCCTGGCACCGCAGCAACAGGCACCAGCACAGATAGGCCATTAATGGCACATTGAAAAACAACATCTGAAAAGAAGAGTAGAGAAAAATAAGAAAATGACCAAGCAAAATATCCTGGGCAACATGCACCAGTGAATAGAAAGATAAGAGCACATAAAACTGTCCCATTCTAAGGGCTGACTGCAGTTCCCACAGCTGGAATCTCAGGATGCACTTCCAAGACTCTGCAGCTGATAGAGCTGGGGCTGCCTGTGCCTCAGTCCCAGGCCAAGTATTCCTGCCCACTCCCTTGCAGTGCGTGGCACTGACATCCGTGTGACCCTTCTTGGAGCCAGTTCAGGGAGCTAGACTTGGCAAAATATTAGCACAGTAAACAAGGAAGGCCTTTGTGTCAGTTTAGCTCTCTGACCCAGCTCACCGTGGTCTAGAACAAGTGTTAGCACTGGCACAAGGGAGGGACCCTGATGGATGCAATACTGACTTGTTCTGGCTTAAATGCTGAGGAACTACACCCTGTCTTTCAGACTAATGGCAGCTGGGAAAACCGGAGGGCAGCCAGGTCAGACTGGTGGGAAAATCAGACTCGCGTCTGCTTGGAGAGTGACACCTACTGATCTGAAGGACTATTGAGTGTGCAAGAGCTGCCCTGGCCACTGAGTTCCTTTTGCTTAATCACTGCAACTTGTTTGAGGACCANGGGGTAAATCTGTAGAGATGGCCTCTAATCCAGACATCCATAGAGTCCAAAGCAACGTCAAATAGAGGAAAAGAGAAGTTTGAGAACCATATGCACAACCTCCTTCTGTTTTGCCCTTTAAATATGAAGAAAGGTTATAAAGAGCATGCCATAGTCAGGCATGGCCACTAATCTTCTCTATCTTTCCAAAACTGCTTTCTTTAGAAAACTATAAAAAAAAAATCATAAAAAATTCCCAGAAGAAAGCAGTTTGTCAATGTTTATCTCTAAATACATACCTGTAAAATCCCAACCACAAATGTCAGACTGCCCTGTAAGAAGGAACCACCAACAAACACCCCAAAGGAAAAACAGGCCCCCACCTGGCCATCTATCAGTTCACCTACAAACCATGGTCCTGAAAGGAAGGAAAACACACACAGAGCACCATCAGAAGATACAATATAGACATGACTCTTTCTCACTAATCCTTAGCACAAACTGCTTAACTGGGGAAAATGACTTCTCTATGGCTTGTCTATAGTAATAAATCTTTTTCGTCTTTAACCAACAGCAATCTGATGAACATTCCTGATGTGAATGAATCCTGACCTTTTGGTATGGTCCATCAATGAGCTGTGGCATGCAATGAAAATACTTTTAAGTTGATTTAATCTCAGTGACAATTTGGGACACCACAGATAACATCTTCCTCACGAGAGAAGTGAAAAGGATAGATCCTTTCAAATGCTGGCCCTTTCCCAGAATTGCAGTAAAAATTATGAAATATACAGTCATAAACAATTCCAGCTTGTCTCAGTTTACAAGTCAAAACGGGCAGCCTGCCCTATGTTATGCATACTATACTCACTTCCACACAAGTAGCTATTTTAGTAACATATTATCAGAGGAGAAATAAGCTAAAATTCTTAATATCAGAGCTGAGATGTATTAGTGACTTGTCATGTGAAATGTACATTCTGTATACTCACTTTATAACAAAGTACAGATCTTACTCAAAGAATAAGTGAAACCCAAGTTAAACTTAAAGATACTCACACTTTCCTTTTAGAGTAATTTAATAATTTGTTTAACTCTTTCCAGGCTTTTTAAGTCCAGCTCTTAATAAACAAGCCTTTATTCTACTTGGACATTAACTTTTGAAGTTCCACATTGATTTTATAACTTAAGTAGCTTTTCCCCATTCTCCAAGATGTCAGAAGTCTATTTTTCCATCAGAATCCAATGTGTAATTTAAAAATAGTAATTTACATCCTCCAGTACTCTAGGTACTTACCCAGAATGGTGTATAAATTCAGAACCAGAATTGAGTAATAGAAGGTATTTGTTTTACTGAAGACATGAAGGGAAAATGAGGTCAGACTCAGTAGTCCTGGCTTTTCTAAATAGAGGCAACATTTCAGAAAAATAAACTTGATTCAGGTTGCAACACATATATATATTGGTCTTTCTGAAACAAATCTGCATATTACTTAATCTATTAAATAAGAAATATAAAAATAATATTTAGTATATCTACAGAACAAATGCAAGGTAATGCATTTCTACTATTACTGTGATAACTAAAAGTAAGAAATTGATAAATATAACAATCTATGTTAATAACAGCAGAAAAAGCTGCCATTCTAAATGAGTACACTTACTGTATGCAAATAAAACTGAATGAGCATTCTACACCCAGAAAATGAAGTTAGCTAGAATGAAAAACATGGAGAAAGTTTATATTGAATGAAAAGTAAGAATTCAAAACAGTAACTGTGCAAACCCAAAAAAGGCAGGTCAGCGTGGACTAGATTAACTGGATGTTCTTTGACTAAATCTGCTCGGTACTTGACGAAATCTGATAGAAACTCAGATAAAATGAAGACTAGATGTTATAATATCAACATTTGACAAGCATGTCATGCTAGCGAAAAAAAACCCACAACCAATATTCATCTTCTAACTACAGCAGGCAATTCACAGATTGAGATCCAAAGAGCCTTCCAAATGAAGTTAGCTTTTAGAAATTGACCTATTACTTGGCTGCCCTTCTCACAAAGCACTAACTCCCAGAGGGCAAGCTTGAACTTTGGAAATCAAGAGCTCTAAAACTTGTTCGTTACTCTGTGAAACACTTGTCGTGGTCTACAGGGACCTAGTTGATCATAAAGTGCTAGCTCTTTTGATTTTTAGCTGCTAAATTCCATAAAGCTAACTGAAAATCTTTTCTTTTTGTATGTGAGAAGTTGCTGTAGTTATCTGAGGATGCTACGTGACTATGGGTGTAAAGGAAGGGACATACACTGACATGAATAGGAAGGGAGGTGGTTTCCAGAAAAATCTCATTAGTAAGGTGTGGTTCAAGCAACTGTTTAAAGGATAAACACCACCAGCTTAACAGTATTAATTTGCAGTTACCAGACTTATCATGAACAAAATATCAAGTTACAAGAGAATTGATGTTACTGTTATTTTGAGAAAGACACAAGTCTGTTCATGTTGTTTGCAAGGATGAACAAAAATTACTTTTGTAGCCAGAAATCTGTTTCTCCACTCAGGTGACAGTAACAAAGACAGAATTGTGCACCAGCTGTAGTGAAACAAGCACACTTAAGCAGAACTGGTACAAAATGAAACATTCCGTTCCCTATGCATCTGATTCTTCGGTGAGAAAATTAACATGAAACCTTTAGACTTAAATTAATTGAATTTTTGTTTAAACAAAGATATCTGATCAAGTTTTTAGCTCTTAATCGACTTTGATATATTGGAGGTTTTCTGGGCCCTCTTAAAAACTAAAGAGCAGCTTCTGAGAACCCAATCAAAACCCACAGTACTAAATGTAAAATGCATATGGTGAGTAACTACAATTATTTATATATTGTTAGTATACGGATAAATAGTAATTAGGTTTAGGGAAAATTAGAGCCTCTAAAACAAGACAAAACAAAACAACAAAAAAAAACAAGCAGATAAACATTGGTTCATACCTTTGAGTGCTGGTTTTTGGAGGTATCTGAAAATAATGAGCAAGGCAATCTGAATCAGCACAATCAGTCCAAAGAGCGCACGAGCCTGAAAAGAAACAGTTTTAATTCTATGCCAACCCTGAAGTAGTAGCTGCCTTTGAACATGCCTTTTGGACGTGGACAGAATGATTCAAAGATTTCTAATTGAAACACATATTCAAAGCTTGTTGGTGTCATCGTGTTGAAGAGTAAAAGAAATTTAAGAGTTTCTAAGTTACTGGACTTAGATGCACTTGCATCTCACTGACTTGAATTCAGTTGAATGTGTGACAGCAATATACCTGAATCTTTCAATAATGGTGCTTGTGAAACACATCCGTTGAAGCAGTATAAATACACTTCCCATGTAAAACATATTTTCTCAGTACTGTCCTGTATAGAACTGCAGTTCAAGACATTGTAGAGAATATTGGTTATTGATTAACAAAACTAGTATAATAATTTTGAGTCAATTACAATACTATCTACAGTCATGTGGACTTCACTGTATTGTTCTATAAGCACACCTTAAGTATTATGAAATGCCTTCTTTCCATGTACTGAGCTGTAACATGTCTGGATATAATCTGGAACTTCCAGAAGTCAAGGGGAATTTTGCCTTCCTCTTTGCTATACCTAGCTATAATGTCAGCAGCAGATGTGAGACTTTTTTTGGCATTCTTGCCAGAACGCATATTACAAAAGACCACAGTGAAGCTTTCTTTGATTTAATGTTTCCTTTTTCTACTATCTCCAGTAGCCTGTTTTCCATTTCTTGCTTGCACAAAACATGTGTATGCCTATGCCCCCCAAAATGGACAACTGTGACTAAATCACAGAAGGCAACTGTTTGCATGAACCATTGCTGCACATTCATGTTTGAAGAGTGCACCTTGAGAAAAGAAACTTGAAATACTTGTGAAGTTCTAACAGAGTCTTATCTGATAAAAGCAAAGTACATTCAAGTCTACTAGGAATTAGGAAAATCCTTCCTGCAGTCTCTGGGGAAACCAGCACAGAATGACAGCTGTTCTGCTGAAAGTACTTACTAGAACATAGTGGTCAGTAAGAAGAATAACAGATGGCCAAAAGCCAAACCTAAGAGAAAGGTTTTCTTCCATAGAAAATACATGACCCCGTGTGCTAATTCTTCCTGAAGCATCCTAGATTGACATAAAATAAGAAAGCAATTAGATACTGGTAGTGCCAATGCAATACGTTTCAAATAAACAACACAAAAATCAAGTTAAAGTAGCTAGTAAACATCTTCAACTTTTCTGGAAAGATCTGATTGACATATGCATGCCTGGCATACTGCTGTATTAAATACTTCTACCTACAAAATATTACTTACTGACAATTTTGTAGTTTCAAGTAAATTTGTGATTGTAATACTATAATCTGAAAGTGCTGCATATGAGATCCTTTCAGAGATCCATCAACTTGTGAAAGACAGCGACTATTTATTGGCCACCACCAACACTTGTTTTCTGAAAGCTCAATTCTAAATAATAACCTGTCTTAAAACATTTAAAAGTTTTGTTGTACTTAGTTTCAGGTGTATTTGCTAGTTACAGTATAACTGACACTGTATCTTCACAAACTCAATCCAGTAGGGCATTTTCATCCTCACTTCTGCTACATTTCAACAGAATTCCTTGATATTTGTGCATGTATAACACTGACACCTTATCTCCCAGGACATAACAAACTGGCTAATTATATTAAAGGATTCAGTATGTTTACTGTGATTACACCTGAGACAACATTTGGACAATCCCAGAAAGAACGTACAGCAATCATGTATTCGTATTTTCTCTAGATAACTAATACAAGTCAAGGCTTCCATCCTCCTCTCTTTCCCAAAACTACTCAGTGACTAGATGCAATAGTGATTTATGACCGGAAAAGAAAGGAAAATAAGTTTTAAAAAATTCCATTCAGTTATTTGATAACAAGCACATTATTGCAAAACAAACTACTGCTATGCAGGCCTGTATAACAGTCTTCAAATGTTATTCAGTTTCGTGCATATGTTTTCATCATCAAAAAAAAAAANCCTTGTCCTGTGAGAAATAATGCCTAGCTGGGTTCCACCAGGCAGGACAAAGCTGACTTTCCCATTACTATTGTGCAAATGTACAGAATGTTAGAACAGTCTGATCAAGTTCTTTAAAAGCCACTCAAAGGGACAGAAAGAAAATATGTTCCAAGAGCAGAAGCATTGACTAAGAATTCTTTTTTTCCCCAGCAATCTAATATCAGTTAAGTCTGATGTTCAGGGAAACAGAAACCGTATTCACTGTCCGCTTGTAAGAGCATAAGAACTTCAAACAATCAATCAAAGACAGCACTCCCATCTCCAAAATCTTCTAGACCCAGTTCCTTTGCAATCTGAACTAACACAATACTAGTTTGTACTTTCCCTGATCAATCCTGATTACCTTTATAAAAAGACAACCTTCAGGCTAATTCTTGCCTGTTTCTCAAAAGAATTTTTGAAAAATTTTCCATGAAAAATAAGAAACCTTTCATTTATCCAGATGTTTTATTAATGTCTTAGTGCTCAGTAGTCAGTGCTTTTTCATTTAATACATCCACTGTGTTTTGTAATCAATCAGACAAATATGAAAGGAAGTCTGTTACCATGTATTTTGTCCCTAGTTATGTGATGCAGAAGGGTGATGGAGCACACATGACAATATAAAGACTCAGTACAAAGAATGCCAACAGGTACCTTACCTGGACAGTCACATCTATTTGATGAGACCCTTCACTGTAGTTTTGCGGGCTCCACTTCAGCACATAGAGAGGGCCAGATGCCTGATGAGCATTCCCCATCATGCTGTGGTTCATCGAGCATGCCCATGGAGCACCTGCTGCTCCTCGACCACAGGCCCGTGCTCGGGTCCATCCTGCCTGTAATTCAACAGCTTCCTCCTGGTGCCACCAACTAATTGCAGAGCAACAGAAACCTTGCCCAAGGAACNTCATAATTTTCTGAAGAGAAGTCCTTAAAGATTATGTACTTTATACTTAAGAATTCAAATGAGTTAGAAACAAAAATAGTAAAATATCCGTAGGCAAAAGATAATACAGTAGCTCTTTCTTACAATTAAGAAGTTCTGTATGGTATTGTGCAAAAGAATAGGATAGAAAACTGGGCCCCGGAATAGACAAAAACGTAGATCCTCAGGTTGCTGTCGAAACATTGCTAACATTAGCCGAATGCATTGCCCTGCACACCTACAGATGCATAATCAAATAGTTGTAGATATTTTCATTAACAATTTGCCACTCTCTCTCAGAAGTCCTTTGTTGTTGGGTGTAGGGTATTTTTTTTTCTTCGTTGTTTTTGACTTTTTGCTAGTCAGAGTACAACCTTCCAGTCTTTGTAACCGAATTTACAAGAAATGGAGTAGAACGCAAGGCTGGTATTACAGATCTGAGATACCAACAAACGTGATATCACTTGACAGTGCTTATAATCAGAGAAACAGTGATACTAACATAAACTCAATATATTGCACATCTGATTTCTTTCACTTCTGGTAACAGAAAAGGCATTGTGGAACACATATCAGACAAATGAAGGAGTCTCTTATAGTTATGGTGAACTATTCCACCAGTTCATTTATTTAATATAATCATGAGAATGTTCCGATAAGATTCTAAATAGGAAACTGGAAAGTAGGCAGCCTTAGGAGGACACTGCTTCCTAAACCGAAAAGCATGAAAACTTATTTTAATTGTAATTCTGTGTATTCAATATACCCATATATTTCATGCGTATTGGTCTAATAGCAAATATTAGATGTTGGAAAGCGCATAAAAATTTGGAACACAAAAGAAAAAAACAATAAGAAAAGGCAGAAATGAAAAGACGGAGGGATTTAAAACAAACATGAGAATTGGCAGAGGTATATGTTTTAATATATAATAT
>VXAL01003750.1:2752-14122 GCA_013399475.1 Chauna torquata
GTGCTTGAAACAAATGGAGTGAGGTACAAACTCACTGTTTAAGGGATACAACTAAAGAACAAGACCCCAACATTGAAAACACTTAGTCCATACATAAGAATATGAAAAGTGTTCTTTACCACATGTGTGTTGAGTACCTGACCTTCTACTGATGGATGTCTGGTCTTGTTCCCAAGTGTGAAACGGTTCAGATACTTTAAAGGAAAATAATTTATCTAGAATGTCAAGCCAAATTTTCATTTATTTTCATGTAACTGTTCTGTATTTTATTATTATTATCATCAGGCTATGATTCTTTGACTATGGCACAGCTGAATGTAGATCTGAGGGGAAAAGAAGAGGAAATAGCTCAGAGTGGTTTGGTTAAGGGGATGGATGGGGAGGGTTCTGGCTTCTTTAACCAAAATATGTATGTCTTTTAAACTGTCAGCTGACCTGCCAGTTCAGTCACTAAAACAGCTATGTCATCCTCTGGTCTAGAGTTGTTGGTTTAAATATATGCATTGTAATATGACTGTCTTAAAAAAAAAAGNAACATAAAAGAGGTGAGGGGGGGGGGGGGTGAAACATGTCCTTGAAAAAAATTTGGGAGATAAATGTGTGTAAGTCTCAAAGCAGGAACAGAAAGCAACTAGTGCTCTGGTACTTAAATGCAGACGTAACTGTTTGTATTCAGTATGTCAGATGCTCCATTTCTGAAAACCCAAATTCCCAAGCCCATCCCTCTACAACAATTAACATATTAGTGATGCTATTTGGATTTGAACAACGTGCTAGATTTTTTTTAACTTGAGGACACTTGTTAAAAAAGTTGCACTTGAGGATACAGTGCTTCTTCCTCACAAGCAAATCTCAGGCTGTCACTAGTGCTGCTTGCATTAAATAAACATATTACACCATTCTTCCATTAAAAAGGAGTTTCCAGGTATGCATATAAATGTAAACATGTTTAATTTTTATGTCAAAGTGTGTGTTACAGCAGACCCCAGAAAGTCTTGCTTATTCTGCTTAAACACTTTTCCCTCTCACTTGGCTCTTAAGCTAACTGTATTTTTGCACCATTTTTATATCCTTTATTAAGCAGTATAGGGTTCAGTTCTGTAAGACTGTGTGAACAGGTCTGTTAGAGAAAGGCAAAATAAATACTTCTGGATCTCTGGGAAGCAGGAACAACCTTGCTTGGGCCCTGCCATGCTCTAGTGGCTATCTCAGTATTTTAAGCCAAAATCTGAGTTCCTTTTACTAAAAGGGGGAATAAGCCAAAATATGTTCCATGGGAAACATTCCTGAACTCCCTGTGATTCTACTTTTATCTGGTTTCATATGGGAAAAGGAGGAAGTCCTGTACAACTTTTCTCCCGGTTCCCTCTTGCTTACAACCAGAAATGGAGACACTGCTACAATTAAATGGGGAAGCTTGTCACAAGTAGAGTGAGCAAATGAGAGAGAGGCTGCTTTCATTTTTGCGAAGACAAAGGTCATTGGGTAGAGCCAATTTGTGGTTCCTTGCCTTGAGAGAGTTCCAATCCAAGCTTCTTTTGGGGGACAAATTCTTATGAATCAACACTTTTAATATAAATACAAAACTACTACCTTGCCTTTTCATACCTACACAGCAGTGAGTAGCAAATACTGTGTGGAACTTAGGCTGATCTGATTTAAAAGGTGATCTAGTAGCAATTCTGTGAAAGAACTGACTTGGACTGTGTTGTGAATCCACATTCCCACCATTAAGTTGTCCACACCAAAATCTTCAAAGTCCTTTAAATATGCAGAAGCAGCTCAACAGTGACATAAATCAGTAGATTTGGTCACTCATGCCCAACTTTTTCAGGGCTTACTCCTTTCCCCCACTTCTGGTTTGACCACATTGCAGTTGTCAGCACTGAACAGTCTCCTGCTACTTTGGGCTTAGATTAGTTCCTTCCTGGAAAAGCATATACAGATTTATGGATATTTTGCCGGCATAGTCATGGGCCGATATATATCAACAGATATACATCGTTGAGACCTCATTGGTCTAAAGGTTGCGGTGGGAGCATCTCATGAAGTGGTAAAGGGATAAAATGAGGAAGTTTGTGGGGAAAATGGAATAGAAATTGCCTGTGACTCTGAAGGATGCTGAAGGAGGGATAGACAGATAAAGAAACAGGGTGGAAATAACCAGGCAGCCTTTGAGCTGCAAGAGTGAATATAAAGTTGTGCTGTAACATGGAGCTGCAAGGTGGAAAGTGAATGTTGGTATAAGCCCAAATACAGACTTGTCATTTATTTGTGATATAAAACCGTGCATGTCAGTGTTTTAGGGTGGCTGCAGGTCCTTCCCTCCTTCCTGATAATACCAGAACTTTAATTGTTTTGCCTTTCTGTAAATTGAAAGTCTTGGATGGAGCAGGAAATTCCCTGGTGCCTACCTGTCAGTGGCAGGTTAGAATTAGTCAGGGCATATAGCTGAAACCTTCACCTGCCCTCTGGGGAAGGTCAGTCTTGAAAGCTGGTGGAGGATGGAGGCAAGATAAATCTGTATCTTTGCAGCTGAAACTATGCTCAAGCTGGAAGCCCCACAAACACACAACTTTCACACAAGCGGCAGATTTTTTGTATTGGAGTGGAAGAAGAAATTGCATTGTTCCGGTTGTAAAGCTCAAAAAAAAAAAAAGTAGCTCTCAACTAAGTGGAAGTACCATCCGCGCAATGGCTGAGGAAAAGCTGTATATCTAACAGGAACACAATTGAAATGGTCTACACAAGTATTTAAACCACCTCAAAGGACTATTGCAGTTTCTGAATTTCATATTGGCGTTTTGTATTTGACAAGGTGACATTGTGTAGGAAATGTATTGTAAAACACTGCTGTACTGTAGGAAAATGATTGAATGTAAATATTTCAAGATGTGGACCACTGTTCAAATGTTATCATAAATCTTTGCCATTGTTTTAGGGGATAATTCTTCATGCATATTTGAGTTGAATTGATGGAACCAGCCCCTGGAAGGGTAATCTGCTTGTTATTGCCTTACTACCACTAATAGTTTAATTTTGGCTTTTCAGGTATTCACTGCAACCTATACATTATATATGATGATGTTTTTTATTTATTTCTTAATTAGCAGAGAACTACAGTTCTCACTTTTGTTTTCAAATTAAAACAATGTTTAATAGCTTTGTTCTTTCTTTAAATTAGCCTGAAAAGCACTAGGAGAATGTCTTTTTCCAGCTTAATGTTTTCTTTCTGTTTTTTTTTTACTTCTTGCAGGTTTGGTAGGTTTACAGTAGCTGCACTTCAGTCCAAAGTAGAACAAAGTGAACGTGAAATGAATCGTCTAAAAAAGGCGCTGGAAAGAAGTGATAAATACATAGAGGAAATGGAGTGTCAGCTTTTACAGCTGAAAAATGCAGGTGAAGGAACCCAGACCATGAGTGCTGTTGGTGAGAGAGTTCTTTCTGCAGATGCTAAAGGAACTGAGAGCAATGAAGATGCAACATGTTTGAAAACCCAGGTTGAGGAGAAGAAAGCTGTGGCTACCAGTCAAAGTCCTGACAGTCTCAAACAGCTGGCAGGTGGTGGAACATGTTCAAGCTCTTCTAGTCAAGATGGTTCAAATGGTTCAAATACCCAGTGTGTCCCAAAGGAGGAACTATTTCCAGGATGTCAAGGAGTTCTCCTGGATGAGAATACTACTAGTATGGATACCTGCTTAGAACAGCAGTGGAATAAAATTGAGGGATGTACCCCATATAAGGATGAAGAACTTTATGATCTTCCAGCACCATCCACTCCTTTTCTGTCTCTTAGTCGCCTTCAGTTGAACACTCCTGATGGAAAAGAAAATGCAGGGAAACCATCAACGTTCCTGAGAAAACTGAAATTTGAAGAGTTTTGTGACACTTCAGATGACTGCAGCAAAGAATCTCCGGAACACAGCACAAGCAGTGAAAAGAAGCTAAACTGTTTTACTATGGGAAAATCAGGTTTTTGGGGGACCTGCCCAACGAACTTTGCTGAGAACTTAGATTTTGATGAATCAGCGCAAAATTCGGTAGCTGGTCAGTCAGATGAAACATCCGCAAAGTCCAGTGATAAAACAAGTTCATGCTTGCCTAAAAGGTTACATACTCTCTGCTCTTCTGAAATGAATCGCACAAGAACCTCCAGTGAGGCATCTATGGATGCTGCCTACCTTGATAAAATTTCTGAGTTGGACTCAATGATGTCTGAATCAGACAATAGCAAGAGTCCTTGCTATAATTTTAAGTCCTCAGATCTTGATAATTCTTCGAAGTCAACAGAGGGCTCTAAGCTTCTGAATGAAACTCCAAAGAAACAGGAAGGGATAAATGAGGAACTGAGTATGAAGTGTCCCGAGACAAGCGATCTATCAGTTGACAGAGCTGGCTGGAAACCTGCTATGTTTTCCATCCTTTCCCCATCTGGACTAGATATGGATGACCACTTTCCACTATTTACAGGCCAAAATAGAGTGGCTAGTGAAATCAAACCTCCGAACTGTTTATTTCAAAGAGAGTTTTCCCAGAGTTTACTATTCAGTAACTCACAGGGGCTATTTGAGGAGCAAAAGTTTGGTTCATGCTTTTTAAAGATGTCATCTGACCTGCACACTCAGCTTAATCCTCCTTGGGTGCCTTCCTTTATTGCTGAAAGGAAAAATAAAAATGTCAGTCAGTCGACCAAGAGGAAAATTCAGAGCAGCCTTTCTAGTGCTAGTCCCTCAAAAACTACCAAAAACTGACTTTGTGTGGAAATCAAACGTGACTCAAAGTTGTCAGCCTGCAAATGTTTAATATTTACCAAGTGAACTTCATTTTTAATGACTTCCATGCAGTCTGATCCTGCCTTTTTCTGACTAAGTGAAAACTGAACATTCCCTTGCCCATTACAAGGTCTTCCCTGGGGAAGAACCATTCCAGATTTGCTTCTTTGGCTGGGCATTTTGTTTACTAGGAATTTTTTTTTTTCCTTCTAAGTTTTCAGGTTTCATGATCTTCCAATTGTGAGCACAGTGAATGGGTCCCTTGAACAGGACAGTTTTAAGTGGTCTTGTCAAATCAGTCATTTATGTAAGAACTTGTTTTAAAGGTTACATTTTCCATTCCTAAAGATTACATTTTGTGCGTGCAAGGCAGCTACTGGCTATATATCCTATGGATTCATGAAATTGCTATAGAACAATGTCAGTTTTGCCATAAAACTTGCCTCCAAGAGGAAATGTTGCTGCTTAGACTGTTTCATAGCACTGTACTGTACTGAAACTCTTGTTTTAAGTGGGTATAAGGTAGCAGCCTCTTTCTTTTCAGGGTTACACTACTTCAGTTAGAAAACGTCGCTTCTTTAACACTGCAAACATGGCTTGTATTTTTTGAAGTTAAGCACAATTTTTAATTTAGTTCCCAAAAAGCATTGTCATTCTAAATGTGTTCAGTATGCCTGTGTAGACCATAAAAATGGGTTTGTATGCTAATGACTTGTTTACCTAATGTGCACTGAACATTTTACATTAATACTGTACCATTTTACATTAATACTGCATGCTTTTCTATGTGAATTGAATAAAACATGTTATAAGCACTGTAATCCTTGATGTTGTCTCTCAAATATTGAATTAGCAAAAAAAGTATTGGGGAACTTTTTTTTTTTTGCATAATTTGGAAAATATCTAAGTTTGTTAAACATAAATGTGAGCTTATTCACAAAAAATAATCTCCCTTTCTCCTCCTTGTTAGATGTATTGCCATTCTGGTGTCAACATCAATACAGTTGATGGAAATGTCTTTTGTCCTCTCTGGAGGTGACTCTTCTGTAAAGTATTGCATAGGTCAACATAATGTGATGGCCTACTACAGGCAGGAGACCTAATTAAGCAGCAGAGCAAAATTGGTTTCTTTGCATTATTGTGTCTTAAGGGTTTTTTTGGGGGGTGTCTTTTTTTTAAGGGCATATTTAATTGTAAGATTCCTTTTTTTCTTTCTATATAGGCCTCTGATGGCATTTTTTACAGACAGACATCCTTGAATCATCAATACATATGATGAAAAATCCATACACTGCCTTTAGTTCGCTTGCAGACGGTGGTAGTCGCTTGGAAAATTTCAATAGACTGGCTCATCTTTTGTAAAGTGAAGTCCTGTAAGCAGTTTGAACAAGAATTACATTTCACACTGCAGTGTGTGCATGCATTCATGCAATTGGGGTGTTCATTCTGAAGTGGGACTTTTTTTGAGAATCAGCATTACTGAAAAATCAGGCCATACGTGCAAGGCCCCTTACCTAGTGACATGCACTATGACATGGTGCTTTCATATACTACTTTCAGTATACCACCTGAATTTTAATCTTCAAATAAAAGTCTAGTCATTCAGTTTTACCTTAGGTTTTTATTTTTTTATTTTTATTTTTAGAAATAAAGGGACATCCTTAATAAACCATCTGGACATGAGCTGCTACTTGATTTGACTAGTTTTACTAGGTCAAACTTCTGCCTTGATTTAACCCTGTCAGAGAAGAGGTGAGGATGTCTCAAATACATTCTTAAAATATCCTTGTATTGCTAAACAATCAAAAAATTAAGTGTTAAGGTCACTATTGCTTCATTGTGGTTTGGGGGGATGCATTGCTGTGGTTCATTGTATACTCCAGTATACTTCTGATACACAAGTAATTTTCAGTGATGAGAACACGAATACAACTGATATGCATGAAATCAAGCTAGAATAAAGGAGAAAGTTTTGCTAATGCTTCTTCCTAGTTGTTTGGACAGGAACCACTTACAGGCTTGCCCTTCAATATGAGTATTTTAATTTTGCATGTCATGCAACTGGATAGAAGAGCCTAACTTCAGAAAAAATGCTGAAGATCGAGGTCATAAGCTTTGTGTCTTATTCTCGAGCAGCGACAAAGTGTCAAATGCTTCAGGGTGAGTGCTGGGTTTCCATTTGCTCAGGGTTGGCAACGTCCTACATTATGGCACAAGTTAGTGTTGTTACCCATAACTGCCTGTTTCCCAAGTTCTAGTGAGGAGGTCGTGATTGCATCCATGGTTGTACGTGGGAGATTTTTATGTTTCATGACTTGGAAAGCCGTAACCTACCTGAATTCTTATATCTTGGTCTTGTTTTGTTTGTTTGTTTTTCTTTTAAGTGCCTTTAAAACAGCTACCCCACTGTAGATTCTGCATTTTATTTGGTTAATGTAGATTGTATTCCTTTTGGCTTAAAGTTTGGCAGAGTGGTTGGTGCAATAACAAAGATTTAAACTATATGAAATCATGGAATGGGTTGGATTGGAGAGTACCCTTGAAGATCATCTAGTTCAATCACCGTGCCGTGGGCAGGGACATCTTCCACCAGATCAGGTTGATCAAAGTCCCTTCCAATCTGACTGATGGGGCACCCACTACTTTCTCTGGGCAACCTGTTCAAGTGTCTTGCCACCCTCCTCATGAAAAATTTCTTCCTTATATCCAATCAGTATGTATCCACTCTTTAAGTTTAAAAATGTTAATGAATTCCTTCAGGTATGGGTTTCTTCAGTTATATCTTTGTTAGCCATATGTGGGGTTTCTGTTCTCCAGGTTGCATTTTGTCCGTGCTGTGCTTGCTTAATCTCTTGCTGTACTTACCATGTTCTCTGAGCCTAAACAAGTGTTCATTGGTATTAATTTTTTATGATAGTTACGTAGTTATGTAGCAATGTAGACTTGGAATATACAAGATCTAAAACAACTATTACAATTTCGATTAAGACAGTAGATTTTTCAAAGTGATGATGTCTAATGATATTTAATACCTCGTAACATTTTCACTTAATCTAGTTATATTTACTATACTAAATACCAGGCAACGTGCAGGTTTTAAGAAGAACAACACTCTCCAGGGGTACTGATGATATAGGAGAGCGAGATTGCTACCAACCTCAGTTCATTGCCAGTGGAAGCTGTTGGGTTACACCCAAGAACAAGGATGCAAGGGTTGGGTTTTCACTTCTTTGCAGGCGGTTTTACCTACAGGCCGTCTGGCAAGTGACGTCTTCCCCCAGGATTCCCTGAAGGCCTTGTGAGAGCCCGGTTCTGTTTGCTATTGCTTCCTCAGATGAAAGGCTGCTACAACAGCTCTACCGATCAGCACCAAATACTGGCTTGGGCTGTGTATGTTTTTTCCTGTGTTTTATTGTCTCTTTTCAAAATATCTTCCAAAAAAAAGATGGGTGAAAGGAGGGAGGGTAGTGTATAGCTTATATACACAATGCAAGGTGTGCTAACTTTCATCCCACTTCTTCATTTTACAATTGTTTCTCTCGCCAGACAGTGACATTTAAAGGCGATTTGAGTGAACTAAGTCTGATCCTAATTCTTGCACAGCATCAAAGTGTGTTGCTGCTGCTAGAAAACAATCCTGCCTCTGACTCCCATCAGCTTGGAAAAGTCTTTATGCACCTCCTCTCCTCCGTAATGTGGCTAAGGTAAATGTTTTGCAAACTATGAAGATGACACTCCTTCCTTGCTGCTTTTGGTACAGAATTGTCCCATGTGAATACACCTGGGCTTCTCCCTTCTCCTCTTCCAGGTTTGGATGAGAGGAAAAGTAACTCCAAGGCAACTAGACATGGGGTTTCAAGGTTATTCCAGAGACTGCCTGCAGTCAACGGTGATAAGCATACCCCTCTAGCTATTCCTCAAGGTCTGGCCCTTGCTGTGCTTTGGTCCCTCACGGCATGCCTGTACCTCTGCGGCAAGCTGCCAGCTGGGGCTCAGGGAAGGACAACTTTCCTTGTGTGCTTGTGGGGCCTGAGCTAAAGAGGTGCTGTGTCTGGCCTGCCTTTGTGGCCCGAGATCAGGCTGTGGCCTCAGCGTCGCTTAGCGCTAACTGGAAAAGCCGTCTTGGTTAACTGAAGGACAGAGAGACAAGAACAGCTGGCGTAGGGGAAGGCATGCATGTGCCTTGGCAGTCACGAATGTAGCACAGGAGGATGAGGCTGGGCTGGGGATAAAAAAAAAAAAAATAATGTTTACTATTTCTGATTTTTTTCAGCTTCTGCTGGTAGAACACGTTGTCTCTAATGCTCTTACAGGCTGTCAGGTTGCTGTCTTCCTTCTGCTGTTTTTCAGGGAAGCCAAGAGAACGCGGTCGAAAACCACTGGGCAGCTGCTTACGGGCACCCCATGCTCTTCGACCAGGTCATCAGGTGTCGGTTTCAAACCGGTGAAGTATACCGGGGAAGCCCAGAGACCGGGCACGGGCGGGGGAGGTCACTGTCCCTTTACCGGGTCTCTCTCCCTTTGAAGCACGCCTGGGCACCGAGCCCCGTCGGGGCCGCCCGGGGCCGCCTGGAGCGCCGGGTACCCTCCTCAGGGCTCCGCGGCGATGCTGACCGCACGATAAATGAGTTTTCCCCCGGCCAGCCTAGAGCCGACTCCAAACCTGGGGGAGGGAAGCGTGCCCGCCGGTCCCCGGCCACTCGCAGGGGGGCGGCGCGTCCTCCTCGCCCCCAGCCCGGAGGGGCGGCGAGGGGATGCCCCTGCCACCTCCAGCCACCTCCGGCTCTGCCCGGGGTCCCTCGGCACCCGACGGACGGCAGGGCCGGGCGAGGGGGGCTTCTCGCCCCTCTCGTCGGTGCCGCCCTGCCCCGGATGCCCTCTGCCTCGCCCCGCCACCGCTCGCCCTCCGCGCGGACCCCCCCCCCCCCCCCCCCGGGGTTTTTTTTTTNTTCTCCTTATCTGTTAACAAAACCTGGTGATTAAGACGCGAAACTAACAAAGAGTTTTTCTTCCACCTTAACCTTGCACACAATCCTTTAACAAATTAATTAATCCTAATGAATTAACACTTCATTTATTTAAACGCGCTACAGTTCATGAATTAAATTTTCATGCAGTGATTAAAGGCTGTTAAAATATGCATGATTTCGTTAAAATTTTATAATAAATCAGGGCAATGTGTTACATGACAAGGCGACTGCTTCCCAGCCCCTCGCAACGTGCTTTGATTCGCGCGGGGGGCGGGGGCGGGCGGGAGGCGAGGGCTCCGCGCCCGGTGTGGGCAGCTGAGCGCGGCCGGACGCGGCCGGACTCCGACCGGGCCCCTCCGGGCCGCTCTCCGGGCCCCCCCGGGGCCGCGGAGCCGGTGCTCGGCAGCCGCCCCGCCGGAACGTAGCGTCCCGGGAGAGGCAGCGAGCGCGGCCGCGGGTGAGAGCCAGCGGCCGGTTTGCCCACGGACGCGGTGCTGAAAGCGAGCGTGGGCCGGGAGGCGTTTTGCCGGAGGGGCTTCTCGGTGTGCTTGCTAATTACTCTGCATCACTTAAAAGAAAGGACGAGAAGAAACTTTCCTACCAACAGACTGCAGCGTTTTCCACCGGACCTCCGTCTGGCTCCTCCGCTCTCCTCAACTTTCCCGAAAGGGACGTTGTGAACCACCTTGGGACATAAATCACCGCCAAGCGTTTCAATTTTTAATATGACAACATTCTACACTTTGGCTGCAAAAGCAATTATTGCAGCTTGTACATCAGTAATTAGCAGGTCTTTGCTGATGTAAGGAAAGTCCTCATTAGGACATGGAAATACTTTTTGTGCATTCACCCAAAGGGTTATTTTTTTTTCTTCAGAAGGTTGATTTTTATCATCTAAAGGGAAAATAGCTTTTGCACTAAATGGGATATTGACTTTCTGTGAACTTCACCAAATAACACATGTGTTGTAGGTTTTCTCTCAGTGCTCTCACTGACACTCGGGGTAGGACAACTACCGCGACTGATTAAAAAAAAAAAAAAAAAAACCAAAGCTAATGTTTGGTGGAATAAAAATATCCAGAAGGTTTCGATTTAGCAGTTCTATAAGCTGCACATTGACTTTTTTTGAAAAAGTCAGGATATATAGCAAACCATGATCAGATCAGTTAATACTTAATATCCCAGGCTTCAGTATATTCATCTTTGGGGAATCCTAAAAAGAGAAATCAAATACAATGGGTTACAGTAATTAATTTATAAGTCGTTTCACCGTGGGAATCAGGGGTTACGTTATTACTTTCTCGAGATAGGCAGTTCAGTCAATTAAGGAAATCTGCCCATTTCTTGCACTTGAAGCCGGAGAAAACTGCGGGAGACGAGTAAACGCGTTATATGTGTATATATATATACACATATATATATATATGCCTCCCTCGCTTTATTGAGCGTCTTGGGCCATAAAAGTGGGGCTGCACCGCGGCCGTACCTCCAATGAACTCGACCCTCAAAGGTTGCGGGTTTGTTGCCATCAGCATTCATGAGGCTGGGCGTACCCACGAGGGAGAGAAACAACGGCGAGCGTTAAGAGAAAATCTCAGCACAGGCCCGCGCGACGCTCAGCCGGGCCC
>VXAL01003751.1:4143-28043 GCA_013399475.1 Chauna torquata
TGCCATTCATGTTAGTTGTGTTGTGGTCAAGGCAAACACCTCTGCTTTGCCTGTGTGCCTGAGGAATCTTGTTTGTTTGATCTTGTCTTGAGGACATCCCCAAGAGCAAGCAGAAGTATTGAATGCTAATGAGACTGTGGCCTAATTTAATGTCCTTCTTGAGCCCTTAAAAATGTTAAGGAGCCTTTTTTTTTTTTTTTTTTTTCCCCCCCTCCCCCTCCTCCCCTCTACTTGGTTTGGTTGTTCTCTCTAGCATTTCCTTTGCTCCTCTGTGTGTTTTTCCTTAGCTGTAGCTTACTTATTATTTTTCTTGTTCCTAAACAAGTACCATCTTTCTTATTTAACTTAGTGAAACTGGTTTCAGCTAGTCTGTAGCAGTGGAGGAACACACACATTCCTATTCACTGCATGCAAAATTATGTGCACAAGTTGAGATAATCAAATGCTCAAATACCTGAATATCTTGTGAGATGCGTATGTAACAATTCAGAAGCATATGTATGTAATATGATCTTTGGCTGCCTGCCTTTGTCAGGATGGAGATAATTCAAGCATGTTCCATTGTAACTGTTTTTAGGTAGAAAGGCAAATTAGAATGGCTTTCTGCAAACAGCATTAGTGACAGCAATATCAGAAAATGTGCTCAGTTCTGGTAGTGGTCAAAGGTTATTGTAAAGTATCTTTTTCTCATCAGTTAAAACAATTTGAGGAATTAAGAACATGATATACCATTGAGATTTTAATCTGGAGATTAAAGCCTGGAGATTGCTTGGCTACAGTATATAATTTCTCTGAGTAAAAAATTGTTTTAATCCTACACAAAATGGTGAAACAATGATTGATTGAGAGCTGAAACTACACAGATTCAGATTGGATGCTAAGTATAAAATATACAAGGGGGAGAGGGCTATTAGCCATTGGACTAATCAGTTGGAGCTCTGGGGTATGGTGGATTCTCCATTGATATTTCTAAGGTAAGAAGGAAAATCTTGTTTTAATCACATACTAGTTATTTAGCTTAGTGCAGGAAGAACTGGATGAGATTTAATGGTCTGTGATATACAGGAGGAGATCAGCCTGTATGACCTAAAGCCAGAAGAAACCATTAAATTCTGTGAATGAGAGTTGTAAAAATGTATTTCTTCAAGTTCCTGTATATCAAAATAAGGTAATTGCTTATTCTGTGTTTAGTTCAAATCTGAAATTGCCTTCTTCACCCCGTGCCCCCACACCCCCTCGTTTGCAGGTTTTGAACCTTTTGGTTCACTGCTCATTAACCCATTTGTGGGCTAATGTGTTTTTCCCCAGTACAGTCCTTGTATTATCAGAAGGCCTGAAATTGATAATAATGTATTCAAAAATATGGAAAAAGCCCGGGTAAATTAATTGAAAATCATATAGCTTGTAAGGCTGGGTGATCCTTCTCCGTTGTCTTCACATCTAGGAAACAATTGGGAAAGTTAAAGTGGAAGTATACCCCTGCTTGCTAGACATAGCACGTTGTTTGACATTGAAAGGAAAAACGGAATGACTCAAAATAAGTCATCACCTGGGTTAAAATTGCTGTGAATTGTTTTTAAGATGCTTCTCTTGTGTTAGCCTACTTTGAGGTAAGAAAAAGACGTGGTATGAAATAACATTTGAATTGCTACATTTGAATAGTACTTTCTCACTCATTAGGACAGCTTACTTGTGAGCTAACTAGATAAGCAAATGTATTGGCATTTGTCTGTTATTATGGCTGTATTGCTGTAGTTATGCTAATATAGCTCATGTGAACACACGCTTCTGGATTATGAAGATGAATTCTGAGCCCTTCCCTAAAGCAGTCTGTCAGTGTTAGTAATTTGGTATGGATGATTATGCCCGTTTCATTACAAAAGTAAGTTTTGCTGTGTGATGTTTGCTATATCCTTAGTTTTGCTGGACGTCCTCATCACTTCTGCATAGATATTTTTTTTCCAAGCAAAACATAGAGAGCTCTTCTCTTTTGTCTAGGGTTTCCAGGCACTTATTCAGAGTCTGATGTACCATGGTTTGTTGGAGCTAATGCAAGGAGGCAGGTCACCAGCAGCACAGTAATCTAATACATCCTAGATAGTTTACTTTTGATGTGCATATGCTACATCATTAGATATTAGGATCAGACATCCCAGCCTGGGTAATCCTGTAGAAAACTGAGAAATCGTGAGATTAATTCTTCTGCAGAGTGCGGATGAGAGGTTATTGTGTATCTGTACTGGGCACAGGAAGGGAAAGAGGTGTTAGAAGGTTAATGATGCTCCAAAGATGCTCACCACATTCATTCTGCAGAGAATCTTTGATTTTCTACACCATTTTGATTTGAGAATCTTGGACTAAAGGGTGAGAGTTCTACATGCAGATATAAACTTAAGTTTACATCTAGTTAGGATGAGTTAGGGTTACGTTCAAGTTAACTTTACAATGAAGACATATTGCAAATCTCTTTTTATTCTAATAAAAAGAGAAGACTGTTCTTCTGCCTTAGCCCACTGCATTTCCCCAAGGGATTACTCTTTGTCTTTGGAAGTAGTATAATCTGCTGATGAGTAGCAGATGAAATGATTTTTTGATAGGGACATCGGACCACTAGAGATCCTTGCCTATGAACTAATTTCACATAAGCCACAATAAAATACATGTTGCTATTTATTTCTGTGATTAGTATCAGGGATGAGTTTGAACCAGTAATCTGGAAAGAATAATCTTTTTATATCCTTACCAATTTCTTGAGCACCCAAGTGACCCCTAGTAAAATGTTTTTTAGCTACTTTCTCGCTTTGAATGGAATTGACACTCTTGACAAAATAATTGGTAGTAATTGTTGTACCAGTGTCAGTTTTAATAAACTATTCAAGTAGAAAATATTTTACAGATTCAGCCATTTCCTATGTGTCACAAGATAAAACTTTCACATCCTTCAGCACCTGGCTCTTAAAGCTCATAGTTGTATTTTTCTTTCATGCTATATATTTTTTTCTTGTTAATAATAGAGCTGTCATTTCTAATAAAATATGAAACAACCATCCAGGGAAATAACACTGGAGATAGAGCGGGCTGAAACACTAGACTGAGTGAACACAAATGCTCAATAGCTTGGAATATAATTCTGTCATTAAACTGAACCTGTAGAGGGACTAGGACTGGATGCACAGGGGCAAAACTGTTTTATGCTTAGGAGACTGGTTCAGCTTCTCTTGGGACTGTCCAGGTCACTGGAGTCAGGTCAGACTTCTGAGATTTGAAGGGAGTCCTGCAGTAAAGGAAGTTCTGTCATAAATCAGGCAGCATTCATCTGCCTGGGGGAGATCCCGTAGAAGCAGGCACCAAAGATGGAAATCTTTTGTCAGCTTCTCTGCCAAAAGATTTCCTTTACTTGTCACCTATCTTATTGATGAAAGGGGATTTCCATCAGAAAATTTGTGCACAAAGGGATCACAGGGATCACTGTAGATCTTACTTTTCCTTTGATATTAGTAACCAGGATCCAAGGCTGAAGGAACGGTGCAGCAGAGATGCCCCATCTCCCTATTCTGCTTTAGACAGACATGACCTGTGTAGGAAAGATTTCGTTTGCATGTAGGTCTGGGGAGTGCATTTTCTCTCTCCTTCAGCCCTCTTTACTAAAGTTTGTCCAGTAATTTGGGATATACGCTGTCAGCCACCTGGCAAAATTTCTCCTCTCTGTGCTTGTTTCCTCTGTTCCAAAAATGGAAATTAATGTATTTCTTTATCTTTACAAAATAATGTCAGATCTAGATCAACAGTGCATTGGGAGACTTCAATATCATTGTTATTGTAAGCAATATTGTTTCCTTGGCCCAAATATCAAAACAAATATATGGGGGCCTGGCAGGGTGGAGTAGGATGGGGGGGATCCAAGTGGATAAGAAAAGTAAAACTGCCTATTTAAATGATAATTATGCTCTTCTCATCCTCCAAATAACAGCTAAAATGTCTGTGTTTTTCTCATTGAGCAGTCTGGTTGGCTAATGGACGATGTCTATTTGCAGTTACAGCTATTGCAATGTTGACAATTAAGCATATATGTGGAACAGAATAATCAGTATGAATGCAGTTTTATCACCAATGTTAATTATCTAATATTTTCTGTCTTACGATAATGTGAAATTTCCTTAGGCATAAAGGAAAATGAACCTATCAATTACAATTTTTCTCAAGATAATGGCTGACAGAACATTTGCCTCCTCACAAAAGATGGAAGCAAGAGAAAAATTAACAAAATTAACAACTTATTTGTTCAGGCTCTATGGTATACAAATGTAGCCATATATTACATGATGTGCATTCTCATTTCCACATGGAGGGAAACCTCCAAGTTGGTGACTGGAATTACTCATACAAATCTTCCTTTGTAAGAGGCTTGTATGTGCAGCCACTTCCAAAATTTCTAAATAAAACACTTAAAAGCAGTGGAACAAACTCTGGTCTTGAATGTGGGTTGTGAATGACAGCAGGATCGATCTAAAAGCTATTGTTTACTATAATAATTCTCACAGATTCGCTACATCAGTGGCTAGGAGAGTCTGTGCTGCTTTGTGCAGAAACAAGGGAAATACTCTCCAGCATGTCTCCTTTATATTCCTGAACAACTTGCCCTTTTCATTTTATTTCTTGCCAGTAGAGGACTAATCTCAGTTACAGTCATTCCAATCAGACATTCTTAAATGACCTTTAAATACTGGGGAGAGCCACTCAAGATTATTTGTTAACCTCCATCCTCCAAACTTGAATGTTAACAGGGACTGAGAGAAGCCATGAATAAGTATTTTCAGGAAAACTAATCTTGGCAGCCTTACAAGCCCTGTGATCAATTTTCATTTTGAAGTTCATATTCAAATGAAAACTGGAAGACTCTGAATTACTCTCTTTTAAAATAAATAAATAAATAAAGCTGAGAGTAGCAATGACTTTTTAAAAGCATTCCAGAAACCAGGGGACACATAGCTATGGACTTGCTGAGCTCCAAAGGGAAGTATAGGACTTCTATCTTCTGTTTGTATGATACAAATGTTTGGATTTTAATTTTCTGTCCACAGTTAATCTTCTGTAAGTATTTAGGCTTCTTGAGCAAACTGCAAGAAATGGCCTTGCTCTCAACAAAAATTCCCAAGCAGTGACCTCTTTGTGTTCCTGAAATTGATTTTGAGGTACCATATCACAGAAAACAGTGCTAATATGGAGTGTTCATTGATGCTTTATAGGTTGATGAACTACTGTACTGCTTTTGTTCTTTTAGAAACCTCAGAATTATTTTTGTCACCACTGCTCAAACAACATTACAGGATCTGTCCAGAAAATGTAGCTGCTTAAGCAGCTTTGCTTTGCATGGACTTCATGACTGTGTCACTGGACACATAAACTTTTGGCAAAACTCGTTTTCTATATTTGTTTGGAAACAGTTATTCTTTCCTATGTGACCTTTCCATTTGAGTGAGCTCTTGCAGTCTGGTGGAGTTGCTCATGATAGTCCTAATGTTTTCTTTCTTTCCTTTTTTTAATGTAAGATACTAAACTGCAATTATCACTATTTTCCTGATTAATCCAGCAAACAGTATGTGATCCATGCAGTGTGGTCTGTGCAGTGCAATCATGCTGATGTTCGTGCTAAGCACACGTGTTCTAGGTCTCAGCTTCACTTGAGAAGCCCTACTTTTCACATTTGTTTGGAGCCACAGATAGATTCCTGCTGTGTAACCAGCCCACGATTGCTAGCTTGTCTGAGGAATGTTTATGAATTAGGTCTTGCATTCACTCTGTGATGCAAGTTAAGTATCTTAATCTGAAATATCTTCCTTCAATTTCAGAAGATAGAGTTGAGATCAAGCAGAGTTGGTGGCAGAAGAAAAGTGAGGCTGCTTTCTCTGTCTTCTGTAATAATCCATGTCAGGCTTAGCTCTGTTAATGACTGATGTAGAAATTCTCAGGCTCTTCTGTGTATTTATGGAACAGAGAGATCTCTATTGAATCTGATACCTGTAACAAAGCAAGTTAAAGTCTCTACTAGCTATTGACCAGCCATGTCAACTGTTGGTGTAGGTCATTGTACCACTCTTTTGTGTGTGACAAACTTAAGGAATTATATTTGCTATGTTCAATTTTTGAGACACTTAAAGATTCAGAATGTGAGGTTAGTTGGCAGAGCAGGCTGAATGTACAGTGTTTCTTCAGTAGGCATAGTGTATAGTTTCGTGTTGTTGGCAAATGTGAAAATCTGTTTTTGCAAGTAAATTCTGCAACAAGAGTATGTACGGACAGTTACAATGTACCGGTTCAAAGTGTGTGTTTTTTCTTTTTTGTTTGCACCTGTCTCACAGAAAGCATGTTAGCAATTATACATTTTATGGCTTCCTTTGGCTTTCCAAGCTTATGAAAATTGCTGGATTGTCTTCTCTGTTTTGTAGGTTAAGGGATTTTAGGAACACATCCCCTATGAAGACAGGCTGAAAGAGTTGGAGTTGTTTAGGCTAGAGAAGAGAAGTCTCCGGGGAGACCTTATTGTGGTCTTCTAATACATAAAGTGGGTGTACAAGAAAGATGGGGAGCGACTCTATCAGGGAGTGTAGTGATAGGACAAGGGTAATGGTTTTAAATTAAAAGAGGGAGATTTAGATTAGATATTAAGAAGAAATTCTTTACTATGAAGTGGTGAGGCACTGGAACAAGTTGCCCAGAGAAGTTGCGGATGCCCTGTTCCTGGAAGTGTTCAAGGCCAGGTTGGATGGGGCTTTGGGCAACCTGATCTAGTGGAAGGTGTCCCTGCCCGTGGCAGGGTGTTGGAACTAGATGATCTTTAAAAGTCCTTTCCAGCTCAAACCATTCTATGATTCTATTAAAATATTTTCTAATATGACCTTATACTGTTCAAAATAATATTAATTACTGTTTTTTCTGCTCAGTAACAAAAGATCTTTATTTGTACCCTATCTTTCTCTGAGTTGTTTTTTGTCTAACAGATTCTGTACTCAACTTAAAGAAAAGTGTAACTGATTCTCCTCTGAACCACCATTAATTAACTAACCAACTTGTTATGGTTCTTCATTTACGTAACTGGAAGCCCATTTATGCTTTGGAGGGCTAGGTTTTCAAAATGATTGATATTAGTTGAGTTCATAAGCACAGTAACTTCACGCCCAATTGCCAAAGTAGTAGCATTTGTAGAGATCTGTACATTTTCAGTGTAGTAAGCAAAATAAAATGGAGGTGGGTTTGAAGGAATGAAAAAATTATGCTGAAGTACGTTAGTTTCTGTAAGCTGTGGAAAGTGAACCCCAGCAAAGTAGAAGGAGTGCAAGAGACTTCAAGGGCCTTATGAATCCTCCAGCCAATCTTGGCCTTTGGAAGATAATGTGTTATCCTCACTGAGGAATACCAGCATGTGCTAAAGCTCACAGAGGAAATCTCATTTCCTTGCCATGGAAATGGATGCTGCAGCATAACACAGTTTGGACATCCTAATATTAATGGGGATGTTGTCAGTGTGTTAGAGCACTGCATGGCCTTGGCAGAGCTCTGACACTAAGATTGCTTGGCATGTGGAAATGAGAATTTGATGGAGGCATCCTATGCAGTCTTTCTTGCTGTAAAGCTTGATTGTTTAATTCCTTTAATTGAAGTTTTAATCAAGTTATCATGTGGCCATGCTATGGCTGTAATTATATATATGGATTTATGTGCAACATACTAAAAATCTTGCAACAAAAGCAACAATTTAAAATCTTGCTTTTCATGCAGGAATAGTCTTCCAGCTTTCTGCTATTACGCAATTGGATGTAATTGCTTGTCAGCAGGTAACTGCTTGGGAAACACTGCTCAATGATGCTAGGGAACAAAAGAGGAAAAAATTTACAGCTTGCATTAAGTATAGAAAACCTGCAAGATGGGCAGAACTCTGACTTAAAAATGTTACAGACTTCCTGGTAAGTATGCCAATTGCTTACAAAGGGTATGTTGAAACTTTAATTTCATTGTGTGATGAAAGAACAATATGTTGTGTTTATTTTTTTCCGTGGCAACAAACAGGAATTCTTTCTCATAAGATCTAAATCTTAATATTCAGGCATTTCTGTAACAATGTTGTGCTCCTTATTCTCTCGCATTGAAAACAATTGTACTTATGTGATAATTTTGGTTTTAAGTGTCTGACAAAGCTAAATATTGCCTTCCAAGAATGGGATGTTTTGGCCCATAATCATTTTTCTTTTCCCCTTACCTCATTCCACATAATACAAAAGAAATTTGGTATAGTCTTTTAATATATATTCCATTTTCTGTTAATATGAAAAAGACACACAAAAAACCTGTTTTTGCTGTAAGACAGTGTTAACAGTTCAGCAGAAACATTTATAATGTTATAATAATTTATAAAATATTTTAAGTTTTAGTAAACTTCTAATTTTTATCTCTCATGTAAATTGACTCATCTACTGGACATGAAACAGCCTTGATAGATAATCTGTTTGATGTTCCTGTAAATATAGGCTTATTCCCAACAGAACACCTTCTTCTCTTTTATGCAGCCTACCTTTAAATATCCCAAACAGCGGACCACGCTTCCCTTAGAGACTTGCAGGCTTAAATATTTCGTAAACACATCTGTTGTGGTTATTAAACATTCTTGGTATTATTTGCACTATGATAAGCAACAGGGCTTGTTGTGCTACTCACTGTGGGGAAAAAATATGACAAAGAGATAGGTCTTTGTTTCCCAGAGACAGGTAACCTCTCTGTAAATAATCAGCTTTTTTTCAGTGCTGTGATTGATGCTCAGAAATGCAAGTGCTATACTGGAAAGACCAGAGCTGACTCAGCATAGGTCTGTCCTGCTATTGTGAGTGAAGACACTTTGCCTTCTCTACTTTAACAGGTGGCATATTTGGAGATATTGCTCCAGTTTGCCATGTTGTCTCTGCATACGATAAAGTTACAGTTGGTTAGCTCCATGCAACAGCATGCAAGCCTTTCAGGTTTCTGCCACTCCTTTGAATTTTCTCCCCAGTATATTGAATTCCCTTTTTCCAGACTCTCATTTCTTTTCTGAAATATTGCTAGGCAGCATGCCCATGGCTAGTAAGTCAAAAATCTTGAAACTTTTACCTAAGTCAAAGAGAGAGTTCCAACTAATTTCTTACCTCTATTGCTTTGGAAGTTACATGACCAGAATCACAGGTGTTAGAGATCACAAAGATTGATTCCTTGAATCTTAAAAGCAGGAACCATAACTGTCTCTACATTTGAGCAGTGCCAGGTAAAGTATAGCACCAATTCTAGCTGTGACCTCTGGGCAGTGATATTGTATAAATTTACTTCGGTTAGCACTAAACAAAATTACTAAGCATGGAGAGGTTCTGATTCCATTACACTGTGTCTCTGGTTAATTATAGGTTGGGGTGGCCAAAGGGAGATAAATATGATTTGTATTGATAAGTTAACATGATTTCATGAAGACAAATATTAAACCATTAATGCTATAAAGTGAGGTTGCAGGTTTTATTGGAAACTACAAAGTTCAAAGGAGTTTAATCTATGCTGATATGTTTGTAGGCAGATTGACTATTTTTCTTGTCCCTTAAAGTGTGCAATTCTTTGCTACACAAGGGTAAAAGAAGCTCTGAACAAAAGTAGTTTGGACTGTATTCTTTGAAAAACAGTTCCTTAATCCCTTTTTGAGTTTTCAGGTCATGTTTTAGTCAGCAAAACAAATACACTGCTCAATGTTGCAGGCAATGATAACACCAGGGTAAACACAGGAAATGCTTTTATTAATATGATCTAAGCATTTAATTGCCTTCCTTGTAGTTTAATCTTATCTTTACACATTGAAGCAGTGCATATTGTACACTTCTGATCCTCAAAGGACAGCTTTTCATATGGCATTGTAGAATAAGACATTATCACCAGAAGCCTGACAGACCTGTAATGTTTCTTGTCAGCCAGGAGGCTAGAAAGTTTGTTATAATTATGGAAAAGATGTACAAAAGATCATAATTGCAAAAGGCAATGCTGAATGCCATTTTATAATTAAAGAGAAGGGGGTGAAGTCAAGATGTGCCACGAATGCTGGGTTCCTATGAGAAAGGAAGTTTCAGAATTCAATAAGCCCCAAAGCAGAGAGCTCAGTCTCCAGATGAAACATTTACAATCAGCTTAAAATTAAAGAAACGAAGCTTTAAATTCTGAGTGATGAAAGAACTATAATTAAGAAGCTTAAATTCCCCACTTCTGGACCCACATTTAGGATAAACTCATGTTTAGGATAAACCAGTTATATAGAGCAACAGTTATGTTCTTCAACTTAAACTTTCCTTTTTAGGTTACAATCATATCTTTGTTTATACTTTTATTTGTTTGCATATATAAACTGAACTAAAAAGGGAAGCTTGCCATGCTTTTTATTTATTTATTTATTTGGTATATGAGTATCACCATGTGTGGATTTTAGGACTAATGAACTGGGAGGAAGGTGTGGGTTGTATATGCTATGGGGCTGCAAGTACCATTGTTCCCCTGCAACTCTTCTTACTCTTCTTGAGCACATCCAGCATAAAGCCATTTGTGCTGATATTGTTGTTTCATAGTTTAAGTAGTTCTTCTCTGGAATTTCCACTCCTTTTCTTTGATCCCTATAGTGTACAGAGAGCAAGCATATTTCCCTTCATGCTTTTTTCACCATCAGTTTTCATTTTCCCTCTTAGGGTAGGTGATACAATACTTGGAGCCCCTTCTCTGTCCAGTTCTGGATTAAGTTTCTCTTGCTTGAATGTGGGTAGCTGAGATTGCAGACTATCTAGTATTTCAGATCTAGTTTCATCCATGAATGATACGATCTCAATCTTTGTCTATTTGTACAGGGAATATATTTCCTGATATATTTTAGGACTGTTTGCACTTTTCATAGTAGCACTATACTAATGGCTAAATTTCAAATGTCTTCTTGAAAGCCTGGAGTGAGAGTTTCCCATAATTACAGAATCTGTTCCCTTAACAAAGAATCTGCTGGGAATGTCTGTTATCCGTATGATCGATTTCCATAAATATGGCCAGCACTTCTTTCCATTTTTCCTTTATGTATTTTATTCCTTCTTTTAAAATGTGCCATAAAGCAGTGGATGCTGAAGGGGTCCCAGAACAAGACATGAAATAATGAGTGGGCATAAATTATCACTCTGCCAAGAGGCTGTACAGCTTGCCTAGGGATGTGCTATTATTTAGGCTGCTAAAGCCAGGAAGTCAGGCTAAGTTGTTACATCTATGTATAAACTCTGTCAGAAGACTGTTCTGTTTCAATCTGCATGCCAAATGCCAATTAGTAGGTAACATGAATATAACTACATGCATGTTCTAAATTAAAATGCCATTATGCAGAAAAATAGTTAAACAAAAATTCTATCCCTCCTTCAAACTTAGAAATAACATAAATGCTCATTTCAAATCTTGTGAGCAAATTTCTTTCAAAACATAATGCCTTTCCCAATACTCTAAGGGCAATTTTGAGGTCTGTCTTAGAGATACTGTACTAGGCAGCTAAAAAAAAAAATCCTTTAATAGATTGTGAATTATGTATGTCTTGGCCTATTCATCCCTAATTTTCTTGAGAAAGCAGAATTGTATTGCACATTTGTTTTAACTAAAATCTGCTACAGGCCAATATCCTAAATTTAGACTGCTGACATAGTATATTTTGACCCTGTGTAACAAATTCATTTGATATAACAAACTTACATTATCTTAGTGCTGGAGCATGTCAGGGAAATTTCTGCAAGGCTGTTGATATGTGACACTAAATTACACAGGGAATTGTGTTTAATCCTTTTGCTATTTTCAACAAGTAGTTGAGAATTGGGATCTTCTTTTCCACCTTGAATTTTCCGGGGATTATAGACTTTAAAAGTAGATATTATAAAGTGCACAGATATCATTAAATATTACTCTGTTTCCTCATAGCTGTTGAGACTGGCAATGAGTTTACTGACGTCATTTGTAAGATCCACAATTTATCAGTGTACATCAAGCAATTGTTTTAGTGATGTTCTGTATTAAATTTTACCAGCAGATCTGCAATTGAACTTCCATCAACTTTTGTAAAAGTTAACTATGTGAAAGAATGCAATTTTGGTTCCATATAGGCTTGTATCCATTTTAACTTTTTCAAGTCCAGGAATCCTGTTTCTGCTTTCTCAGTTTCACATGAGCTTGGCACTATTGCTTTTACTGGAATCACTTCTGATTTACAGTGGTTGAAAACAGGCTTTAGGGTAGAATAATTGATTTGGTAACAATGTTAAACAATAAGCATCTGCTCCACTCCCTTCTGTGTAGATTTATATATGGTAAGGGTGAGTGCTTGGGAAAGGTGAAGACTGTATTAATATTATTGTGTGTATTTTTCTGTATGCCTTGTGCTTGGTTTTTTGAACTTGAGGGGTCTATTGGGAAATCTAAGAACTCTTATCAATTACTCTAATAATAAATTCGTCAAGACACAGCTCTTGTGATACTTTGTTCTTGGTTTTGATTCAATTATTTTGACATTACTGAAATGAACCTAGAAATGTCTCTCCACTGGGGAATACAAAGGCAAAAAGAACAATATAATAAAAAAGTCATGAAGAAAGCTTTGTGAAGAGCCAAGTGATTCAAGAAACAGACAGGTGGAACGTTTCTCATTTCCTGCTGTCCCATCTCAATATACTTCAACAAGTGAACCGTATTTTACCATCAACATCTTCCATACAACTACAGCAATGTTTGCTCTGATCAGTGATCCTTTGCCTCTTATTGAGCTGAGCATAAAGGATTGTGAAAAATGGGGTGGGGGAAAGAAAAGCTAAGGATTTCTTCAGGGACAAATCATCTTAAAATACTGCTGCTCAGAGCTAGCTGGATTATTGGAAAGGTCTGTCTGCTTTTTTTTTTTATACCATTTGATGGAATGTAAAGAAATAATGTAAGAACGAAATAGGGATAATCATGTAAAGAGATGTAGGTGTTTCTTCCCTTCTGAATTTGAGACTGAAGAGCTTCATATGCTTTCACATTAATAATACAATTTAATTGTATTAATGCAAGTGTTAGGTATCGATTCCTTGCGTTCTGTCTCCTAGTTTACATTATAGCCTTGGCTCAAAAACTGATTTTCTTAATTTAACAGACAGATGACACTTATATGGGAATTACTATGCTTAACAAAATCATTGGCTGCACTTGTTTGATCTCAGTGAAGAATTCTGAAGCTTTGGCTGATGATCTGAATGACTCTATGGATGCATAGGTCACATTCGAGTTTCTTGTGCACAGTCCATTAAAAACTTGGCTTCTTGGAGAAAGGAAAGTTTCTGCTCTAGCTCATCTGCATGGCCTATCTTTGGAGAATTGCATGATAACAGGATGTAATGGTACTTAATCTCCAATTTCTTTAATGGGGACTATAGTTGCATTGTGTGCTTTTGCTAGTGGCAAAATTGCATGCAGTAGTTTGTGGGGTTTTTTTGTTTGTTTTTGTTTTTGTTTAGATTATTTGTCCTATGTTTTCAATTGTCTTGTGTTCACCTTATTCGTTAGTTCTGACAGATAGGCCTTCTCAGCTTTGGGCAAGGCTACAGTTCTTTGTGAGAAATTCTGTCAACATGGGTTTTTCTGTTTTACAATATTTGTTGAGGGTTTCTGAGAATCTTGCAGCCTGGTCTATACTGATTTTATGTGGCTATAGGTTTGGGGAAGTCTGAAAATCTTGGAGCTGTCCAGTTTCTGCTCAAATGTCTTCTATGGTTCGCGGTCAGTAGTTGGTCTGCTCTGAGCATGCCCTGCAGGTCTACCATCCGGGATGGTGTGAGTACACACAGCAAAACTCTTATTTTTGCAGAGAAGTGAGTTAACCCTGTGGTTTACCTGTGCTGTATGTGCATGGCAGCTCTGTCATATCCTAGATTCGCAGGTTTCACTGAATGTAAATTCATGCTCATCCAGTATCTAGTATATCTCTGGGGCATCTTGAGTTATTTTATAAACAGTGATTTTAGGTTCTGATGTGCTTTGTATTGAAGAGTCTTGTATTATGTAAAGCTCGGGACTTGCTGGATCCTGTAAAGCATTCACCTGTACAGGAGAAGAGAACACTCTTCACAGGTTTGCTGTTAATTAGTGTATCTAATAAAGTTATTTTATGCCTGTAGATAAATGATTTTATTTTTTATCAGCATACTCTCAATTTTAGTCTTGCAAATGAAATAAGAATATATTGGCAAAACCTGAAGATTTCCCCTTCCACCAGCATGACTGTACATCTACAGGTAAGTTTGCCAGGTAAGAAATATGTTTTTAAAAAACAACCTTAATTGAAAAGATGATACTGTCAGGAACCTCTAGCTAAGGACAAATCTATGTCCCTAGTAAAAAATGCTTCCAATCACAAACCTATTAAGTGCAGCCCAGTATCATTTGGGAGTGCCGTCAGACTGTTTTTGTAAACAGTTCAAGCACTGAGCTTTCAAGGAGATAAAATTCTCTTTTCTATGCATGTCATCTCCACATCAGGTTAAGGTCACTTGAAAGACAGCACCAGGGGACATTGCATTGTGGCTCTGTGCACAGAGAGCTGACCTATTGATAAACAGGGGAATTTGGCTTATAGACAAGCCATTCTGTGGTAGTACAAATTTTTACTTGGAAGTGGAAATCAAAACAGTACATGAAGACTCAGCTTTAATTTCTTTTGGGAATTGCTTCTTGTCTTCTTTTGGAAAACTCCATTAAAAGCTTTTCTTCCATGGAGTATATAGATGATGCAGTGGATAAGTCAGATCTGAGTGTGCTTCTACCAACTGGAAAAAAATTATTCTGGCTGACAGCTGAGAATTGTTATAGTGATAGTGAGATATGGTTAGTGTCGTAACAAACCTACAGATCATCTGCAGTGGATGTAAATAAATACACTTAGGGAGCCATTATTTCCTTATGTATGTATTGTAAGAGGTGCATTTTGCTATCCAGCAGTGTGTAGTGTATGAAGATAACAAATCATGGCCGATGATCTGCTTTTCAGGTGGGCAGATTTCTTTGCATTGTCTACTCCATATAAAGTGTAGGTACCCAACGGCCTTGTAGCTCAGACCAATAATACGTCATTCTAGTCGTGTTCTGCAGTATTACATTAGTGACTTTGAATATAGTTATATATTTTAGACTTGGCCAACTTCTGGCAAAGTAACTCAATTCTGTATCATTTTGTATTTGTTATTGTTACTAATATGATAATTTTTAAATAATTTTTCAAACAAAATATAAATACATTTTCACATATTGAAGCTGTTAGGTTGTTTTGTTTGGTTGTTTTTTAATTCCCTTGAACCATATACTTTCCCCAAGTCAAATCCTGAGGTAGCAGTTTCCTAATAAGCTATAGTGGTTCTAGATCTGTCAGTGCAATTGTTTTTCTTCAAGATTAAGTAGAGCTCCTTCCTTCAGGTAGGACATACTGGAAATAAATTACCAATCCCTGTTGTGCCTTGTGTGACATTTATCAAGATGGTTCTATTGGATCAGTCTAAATTTCGTAGATAATGTCTGACCCATAGGCATGTAAGATCTATACTGTGAAATTGGTGATATTTCTTTTCATATCCCTCCAATTTGCTCTATCAATTTGTCCTCCCATTTGTACTTGGAAAAATTAGGATATTATAGAATCAGAAAGATAAAGTCGATTCCCTGACAGATACATAATTATTTTATACAGAGTGGTTTCATGTGTGTGTTTGGGGGTGGGGTGGGGTGTGTACTTTTTCTTATTGTCTTGCTTCTTACAATGATTTTGACAAAGACAGTAATTGCAGACAACACTAAAGAGTCTATAAATTGTTCCAAAGCCAAATCTTGTTTTAAATGAGCTTGTAACGAGTCAGGGGATTTGTAGATTATTTCTGTCCTTAGATGTTTGGCTTAATGACTAGTTTCCAATGAACTGTTGCTTGTGCCTCTGGAGTTCCCATAGAGGAAAGCAGGCATTAAATTTTAAGCACTAAACTTTTTGTTGTTGTTTTAACTTGCAATCCTGATCACAATTTTCAAAGTTAGCTTCCAAGGAGAATGGAAACATAGGTTGAAAAAGAAAGAGTTAAAATTAATACAACTACAAGTCATTACTTAGCACTAAGAAGGACTAGTTGGAACTGAAGAAGAAGGAAAAGGAGTTATGTCAGGACTGAAGCCTGCTGTCTTTGAGGTGAAAAAAAGTTTTTGAGAAGGAATTTTCTGTAAAGGTAAGATTTAAATCTTGGTCCAGTTCAGGGACCACTCTGCAGCACGTGAACTTAAGGCTGAACCCTAAAAGTAATCAATGAGGAGGAACTGATAAGCTGAAAGTCAGATCCTTTGCTATGCTCCATACATATCTTTGACTTGGACCTTGGCATTCACTTTCTGGCTGCTCCTCTTGGGGAAAAGAAGGCAGAAGGACTGTGCAGCGTGAATTGATTTAGGAGTAGCAGCCTTCTCCAGGATGTTTCCCTGGAGGGGACAGGAACTTGCTCTGGTGTCGTGTCCTGAACACATCCTAAACCAGGGGGGCTTAGGAATTGTTAAACCTGCTGCATGTGTGTGGGATTGCTTCAGTGCAGGAAGTGTCAGGAATCAGTCTGTGTGGCAGAGCTGGGCTATAGTTTATGACTAAGCCTGGCTGCTTGAATATCCTTTGTGCTTCTATTGGTATATATGTAGATGTACCAGAGTATCTGGTACAGAGTACTCTGGTATCTAGTTTATTTTCTTTTCTTTGTCATCTGAGGTTTCTCCCATTGTTTTCATTCAAGTAGTTAGTCTTGCAGTAAAACAGTTCTGTGTGAATTATTTTAGTTTTTCATTTCTTCTAATGCTTTTGAACCTTAACTGCTATATCAATAAGATGTTTTACTGACCCTATACCAAAAATTTGGATTGTCTTTTGCTTCTTGAAGACACATGTACTATAGCAGATCTGCAGTGGTTGATGGTTGAGCTTGTTATCATGACCTGTTACAAAAAATCCGTTTCTTTGTTTCTTGAAATGAAGGTTAAACCAGCTCTTACTTCACAGTGGTTTAATGTCATGAAAAAAAAAAAAAATGCTAGATATTGTAAGCAAGACATTGAAATTTGTGGAGTTACTTTATTTTGTTTGGATCTAGAGGAAGGTCAAGATGAAACAGATAACCAGTTCTAGGTTCTACTGCGTGCTGTTTGATTCTGTCCTGTGAGAGTACATTTTGGTAGCAAACACACCTTCTTCTGTCATACAACGTGCACTGAGCAGAAAAGTGGCAATTTGCCTGTGTATCTCGCTTCAGATTTTCCTAGTGTTTTGTAGATGAATAGGTGATCCCTGTAGCAGCTCTGTGAAACAGGAAGTCACAGGTACCTTTAGTCAAGTGCCAAGTGGGGAAATAGGGTCCTGGCGCAACTGGTGCTGCAACTGTGGCTTACGGCTAAAGCAGCCTGGAGTTCTACTTGCTGAGTTTTACTCTGTGGAAAATTCTCTCTCTCAACCCTGCCCCTCCCACCCCCAAGGAAACAGTGATTCACTTTGGCTTCTTTCTTGAGGGTTGGAGGGACTGGAAGAAAAAAAAAAACAAAACAAAAAACAATCAAATACAAAAATTAAAAGCTAATTAAAACAAAAAAACCCACCCAAGTTTCCTTCTGGGGATGAAATATGTTTGAGGCATCTTGGGGGTGCTGGGAAAAAAAGAGTCCTTTAAAATCCAGTTCCAAAGTTCTTTTTTATTATTATTATTTTTTTTAATCTTTTGATAAATCAGCATTATTCCAACAAACTCTGTTCTCCAAGTAATATGATGGAATCTGCCTCTCCAGAGACGTCTAGGAGTTTATATCCAAGACTACGCTGCTAGGGTTTCAATCCCATACAATGAGCTTTGCTGAAGACTAGGCTTAGTTGCACAGTAGATAAAGATTGCTGAAGTGAAAGGAAAGTAGATTTGTCCTGCATGCCCAGTAGGCTGAGACCAACTTGACACTCTGGTATATCTTAATATTGGCTCAGGGCTCTTTTCTGATTCTTTCTTTCTTTGTTTCTTCCTATATTAGGTATTGGAGAGGTAACTGAACAAAAGCAAATCTGTCCGAATATGTTATGGAAGAGATGCCCAGTTTAGAAAAAGACTTTGCCTGTTCTCTTTCTCGTTGTCGAAATTCTGAGAGATTTGGGAAATCTGCAGTTAGTGAACTCTGTTCACACCTTACGTTTTAATTTTAATATGCATGTCATGTTTGAAAAATGTCAGCAGAAAAGACTGAATAATATTTGTTGCGTATTCATCTGAAGTGCATAATTGCTCCAGCTGACATGTATGAATGCACTTTCATTATCGTGTCAAGAGGACACTTTGTGCTTGCAAATGAACAATGTTTGGGGTTGGCAATAAAATGGGAAGCACTTGCTTAAATAAAGTTTATTACAGCTTTTTAGAAAAATGTAATTATAAAGTGTTCGTACTGGATGAGAACACTGTTTTTGAAGTGTTAACTTTAATATGAAAATATAGTTATGGTTTAAAGGGGAAGACTGCATGGTGTTCAGGGTTTATTAAAGTGGGCACAATACGAATGTGAAATAATGCTATTTGATTTGCTTGTCCGCACAGTAATCAGTGGGTATGTGAACTGGTCCTGCAAACCGTCCAAAGACTGGCAACTCCCTATACTTTCTTAAATCAGTCCACTTGTTTGTTGACTGCAGGTGGAAAATGAATGTTTAAATGCAGAGATCTAGTCTGAGAGTCCAAGTGTTCAATGCTGCAGTTAAATCAGCCTGGGAGCTAGTGGCTAAACCAGTAATACTAACCTTTACCTGCAAAAAATATTCCCTGTTCAAAAAGCAAACAAAAAAAGTTTATTGACAAAATAATGGTATGCAGTAGTACTAAAAGCTTCATTCGGTATCCATATTTTGTAGACAGGGAAACTGAGGGAGAGTAAGGTGAGGACTGTTGGATGTTCATTCCAAACTCTTTGCAGACTTCTAGTATTCACTAGTGCTAGTTGACCTCTGGCCTGTTTGGCTCTCTGCAGATGAGACTCATTACAGAGAACTAAATAGGATTTTTTTATCTGTCTAAACATAGGTATCCGGCTTGCATGGATAGTCACTTGGAAGCCACTTCCAAGGCTTCCAAAACCTCTGGAAGTTCCAAGGCATCAAAGTATTCAAATTTATGAGCTGCTGGCTACCAGCCTTGTGCCTGGCCTATTTATTAGATGGAACACATGAGTTAGCTTATGATTCTGACTCATGTGTTGCTTTTGGTTTAAATCAAGGACTGGAGAATTATGGGTTTGCAGTCTCTGGAGAAGCACTGGATGAGTCTCCTGGGTAATCTGTTATGCCACCACCGCTGCAGAGTTAGGTAGTGTAGGGAAATGTAGGATGTGAAGCACCAGCTGGGTGAAGCAAGTAGCAGAGCTACCAGAAGGTGTAGTCTCAGCTGGTGGGGGACATAGCAGTCAGCAGCAGCTGGCATGACCTGGAGATACACCTGTCCAGGGGCTGGAGACAGAGTTTAGCCTGGGAAGCCGGGAAATGTGTTGATTCATCACCTCCAGGAGACAACCTCTGCCAGAAAGGCTGTGATGGAGCCTCTGGCATTAAATGAAAGCTGAAGCCCTGAGGGAGCACAGATGGCAGTTTTATTTTGCAATGTGATGAATTCCCTCTTGCAGGTACTTTTTGCATTACTCCATGGTAGAAAGAGTGAATCTGATCTGTACTGCATTCAGGAATTAACAGGAAGTTGTTTAATGGCTTTTGTGATTATTTAATATTTCTTTTACTATATAAAGATAAGCTACTACTCGTAAAACAATGCTCTCCAAATAAGAGTTTCTCAGTTCCATATTTTCCTTTGTTCTTTAAGAGATTTTCAGAAATTTCAGCCATGCTGCTGTGCTTAAAAGACTAGTGATTGTCCCAGCAGCAAGGCAGATTTCACACCAAGTAAATAATAATTCTAGGCCTATGAAAGCTTCACTGTCCGTTTATAGAGAGAGTTCAGATATATTGCCCAGTAGCTCCTATATTTTTGTCTGCATTTAAAAAATATAGTAACTTTCATGTGTCTCCTACTTGTCTATATATGGGTTAATGCCTGTTCTTTGTGTATTCTGTTTTGTTTTTGAGGAAATAAGAAAAATAAAATAAAATAAAGCCATTTAAAAAGTCTTTCCTGCTCTTTGGGACAGGAACTTCTCAATGAACTCTTGTCTGCTCTGCAACTGCCCTGTAATGTGTTCTTTCTGTTTTTGATAACCTCTTGGAAATTTAGAAATGCTTCTATAAGTCTTTTCCAGCAGTCCTCATAGCTGCAAAGTGGCACTCATGAGTGCTGCCATTCAATGAGAATTCTCACAAGAGATTTCTTGTGATGTCCTCTAATCACATATCTTCCAAAGGCCTTAAACCTGTAGGGTATTGAGGAGTTTTAGAAAGGTGAGATGCAGATAGCTGTATGGGATCACCCTCTCATTTCTGAGCTGCTAATATAGCAAAGGTGAATTCTGGTTCTTGTCTGTTTCTTTGCATCTGCTGTTACTTTCTGGCCTGCCAAAACATCACTCTACTGAGAGAGCTGATAGTAGCCAATCAGGCAAATTTTTTATAAATGACTTAAATTCATTATCTTTTTTTGCTTAATTTTTTTTTTTTTGCTTAATTACCAATGCGACTAAAGAGAGGCAATCTTCTCATAGTACTAATTTTATTTCCCTTGCTGATGCTAAGCAGTAGATGCAGAGATAGAAAATAAAATAATCCCCTTAATGAAAGTTGGATTTTTTTTACTAAACATAATGTTTTCCAAGATTATGTAGGAAGTGTCTAACTTAAACTGGTATGTAGCGCTGGAGCTCTCTCTCCATTCTTACTTGCATTGCATATGTGCCCTGAGATCTCGCACAGTATTTGTGCTATGGGTTGCAAGCATAATAATGAGAAGCAGTGATAGAGCCGTGCATAGGTCTCAGTATTATTGCTGTTTTTGGATTGAATTAAATAGCACTCCTTCTTCTTGGTTTTGTGTGCATTGCCAGCTGTTGCGTGTTCATGTAAATCAAAGTAAAAGAGACAACAGGACAGGCCTCTATTGATGTAGCAATATCAGGGGTGGTATTGTAAGGCCAAGGAACTTGCAAAAAAAAATTCTATTGAGCTTATAATATTTCCTACATTCTGAGAGGAAAGCTACCTCCCACCCTTCCCACCCCCAAGGTCCTGTTTCAAACTGCTGGACGGTTTCTGGTTTTTTTTTGTTCTTTTTTGTTGTTGTTGTTGTTCGTTTGTTATTATTTTTAAATGGATCCTGAAAGGATCATGAAATGATCTTTCATACCCATACAGATATGCCTTCACATACTAAGGACTTAAAGGGATTTGCTATGGTATTCATGTAAATGATAGAGAAGGTTCATCTCACCAAAAAAAAAAGGAAAATTCTGCTGGTTCATCATCTCATCTTACTGGTCGTGATACAGTGTCACTGGAAGCAAAATGCTTCCAAAGACACAGGCACTGACATAATACAAACTAACCATTACAGTTCCAAATTTATGATGGTAGAATTGTATTAGTAGTCTGATAGCATATGCTAAAGAGTGCTTGTATCAGCTTTTAAAGTTAAATGATAGACAACTTTATTTTTAGTTTAAATCAGAAGAAGGTGGTTTTGTTTAGCATGGCCTGAATGTACCCCAGATTATATTTTAAAGGGGTTTTCTTTGTTTCATGTTGCTGTGGTTGTGTTTGTGTGGTTTTGTTTGTTTGTTTGTTTTTGTCAGGAGCAGTTCAAATTCGTGGATCTAATGAGATGAGTATTAATAACTCTATTGATTTCATTAAACTACAGATTCATTCATACTGTATGGAGAATTCCTACAGCAGCAGAGAAGATGATATTTTTTCAGTAGCTCTGAAATGTCTTTGGTTTATTGCATTTTTGGACACACCAAAGCACTGGAAAAAATGTGATGCAACACTTACTCATGTGAGCTGTTTATGTTGAAACATACTGCTAGGTTTCTTACCATAAAATAGCAAAGTAGACTTGGAGATGAGAAGTTAATATTTGCTTTACAGAGCAGCTGCATGTTGAACCAAATAGCAGTATATGTTGTGATTTTATTTGCAACAATAATGTGAATCCCAAACCGTGAAGAACACAGGGGCCCTTTACGATCATCTAGTCCAGCATTCTCCAGCACCTTGTAGATAGACTTCACCCAGTGGTGCTTGTAGCTATCTCAGTGGTTTGACTAGAGCATATCTGTTAGACAGGGCTGAGTTAAATCTTGAGGGAAAGGCTCCGAATGATAAAGAACTCATCTGATTCTTGGGTGAGGTAGACTAATGTCCAATTATCTTCCTGTGAAAAGTTTGCTTCTTATTTTTAACTTCAACTCTGACTCCATTTTCCCTCCATGTGGCTTTTTATGCTAATGTCTGTAGCTTTAGAAAGTATCACTGCAGACCCAGGAATTCACTGTCTCTGATGTTTTAATTTCTGTAATTCTCACTTCTTGAAATTGTGACAGCAAATTGCACTGTAGCTTTAGCACCAGACAAATGGCAGACGGTGGTAAGTGTCTGGGCTTAAACCCTAATAGAAAACTCACAGTATCTTTAGGTGCTGCCATTCTTTGTTTCTTAATACTCTGAGGGGAAAAAAAATCAGTTTCTGTAGAAAGAATATTACACCATGTGTATTTGTTACAAAAAGACATAAAAGAACATGAACATTTAGCCCCCACAAAATATTGGCAGAAAAGATTTAAGATTACAGTATTGGAAATATAAAAAAGTCGTAGAGAAATAAGCTAGTGTTGCAGCCATTCTAAGCTTAATGACCGTGTGCGCTTAATTATTTCATTATTAGCCCCTAATGCACACTCTGCATTTGTGAGAAGAGTGAGAGATCTATGGATACATTCTTTCACTACCCAATAGTGAAGAGAGATTACACTTCCACACAATTTAGTTAGTTTTCAGCACATAAACTCTTGGAAAATGAAAGGCATCACATACAATTCTGCAATGACAGAAAAGGGAGAAGGAAATGACAGTATTTTGCTTTGGGACAGAAGAAACTGGAAGCACACAATTGTTATAGACATGTAAATAGTATGTTTTATTTCACATGCAAGAATGCATAGGAAAGCATAACTAGATTGTAGCAGGTATGCTCTGTGGGTTTAATTATGAATTGATTAGGGGTTTGCAGAAGAGTTGTTAAATTCTTTATTCTTTTAAATGTTATTTTAGATTGTTTTAGTAAGTTCTGTCATGACAAAAGCAAATACAAAGATGTCAGTCATAGCTCAGCTTTTTGCAAAATCAAATGTCTTCAGGTGTTTTATATTTGATTCCAGCACATTCCTGTGGTTAATCTCACCACTGGGTAATGTTTTAGATACACCTAAGGAGTGGGTGATAATCCTAAAGAGAGGGTGATAACAAAAGTTTCAACCTAGCATAGAGTAAGTCATGTCCAAACAAGACTGTATTGCGAAAGGAGCAAGGTAACTGCTATAGTTATATAGTTATATTTTGTCCAGCATCCAAATTCCAGAGGGAATTAGGATGAGGAGACCATCGCTTCATAGTTTTAGTGTCAATTCCGGTCATTTAATTCTTGAGTAGTTTGTGTCCAGTAGTGATGGGGAGTTCATGCAAAGGCCAATTATCTTACTTCTAAGATGGTTGAAGAGGCTGAAGATGTGGAATAAATTTTTTTTTTTTTGGTAGGGGGCATATTATTCAGGAGTTGTGATGGTAAATTTTTATTTGGCTGAAAAGTGGAAAAAATGGAACATGCCAGATT
>VXAL01003754.1:0-20117 GCA_013399475.1 Chauna torquata
GCCAAAACCATGACAATATGTTTTTCACTTCTTACTTCAGGTTTCAGTTGTGTAATTGAAAACTAACTTTTGCAGTACCTCAAATTTGAGTTAATGGTGTAACCTTCACATTACAAAAGAAACAAATGGTCTTGAGATCTCTTTTCTTTCTTTCTTATTTTTTTGCCTTTTAAGAAATGGGAATGTGAAAAGGAAAGAGTTAATTTCCTGCTTTAAGAATAAGGAGTACAAAAAAACGAAAACAGTTGTTACCACCAGAATTTGTAAAATATCCTCTTTACTAACTTAGCATGCACCAAATAATCACTACAAAAATAAATAAATAAATAAATAAATCTCATTTTACTTTCTGTTGTTCACAAAGACGTGGACAGAATTTTATATTTTATGATATTAGAGCATTTCAAAAGTGAATTTGCAAAATTTACATGTAAATGTGTGGTGTAGCCCTGTAGATGCTCTTAACATATGAGTATTTCATTTGTTCAAAGTTGATTTATAAAGAATAATGTATTTTATTAAATGTTTTTCTTCCCTATCCCCACAGTGGTTTCAATTTACATACTAGACTGTAGTGTAGTAACAGCACTATTAAATTTAGCAGTTTATATCTTCCTATCATAGATAAAATTAAACCTTAAATATTAAACTATATCCATTCTGGGCACAGTAAAACTCACTGTACTATTGTTGGGCATTTTAGGCTGTAAATAAGTAAAGGAATTTTGTTTAACTACAGAGGGCAATTATGTAAATCCTTTTCATGACTGAGACATCTTAGTGATTTACTATTTCTTTTCAGCTAAAACAGGCACACACAAATTAAACTCCATGACATTATTTGTCTGGAGCCAGCCCACTAAATGTGATACATACATGAAAAAAAAAAAAAAAAAGTAAAATAAAATAAAAAGAGCAAAGTATATACTGCTTGCAAAGCAATGCAAATATTCCAAGTTATTATACTTAAAGCAGATGAAAAAGTTAATAGAGCTACCTTCCCAGATCAAAATGCCTGGAGGCATCTGCTAACTTAATTGTAAAATTTCATTATATAAGACAAAAGAGCTGTACCTTGCCATGATACATTTTTAAAAGTTGTTTTTTTTTTTTTTAACTTGGGTCCCAGGATAATAATTTTTCAGTTATGGAGAATGCTTCTGTGTAAATAGACTCTTCTTTCAGGAGAATAAGAAATGACTAATAAACAAGCTTGGCATTTTCAAAGGCAATTAGTACAGCCTGAAATTAGATATGCAAATTAGCAATGATCCAAAAAATTGGTGGTTATTGCACAGATTTTCTCTTTAGAAATACAAAAACCACAGGCCAAACCACAAAAGGAACAAATTTGTGCTTCATTTTACTTTGAACTAGTCTAGAGGTTTTAGCATTCTATTCATGGTAAGTGGCAGAGTTTATTATGATAATTTGAGGGTGTTTCTTGTTTACAAGGCAATAACCATATTCTAGAACAATAAATTTGGAGGCCAAAGGGGCTTATTAGTCTCTATAAAACTTTTATCAGACCAAATATTATTTTCAAATTACTTTTTTACTGGTAAATATATATATATTACTCATATTATTATTGTTATTGACATGTCTAGTAATTACATTTCTTTAGATGTGCTAATAATTAAGTTAAGAACAATAACATCTCTGAACAGTAGGAAAAGCTGATGGATCCTTGCTGTTACATTCTACCAGAAAAGTGCTGGGGTGATCAGGCCATATGTCTGATTCAGATATTAGTAGCTGGTCAGAGAGCAGAAATTTTTATGCAAGACTTACCGAAAATTAGGGCTAGGGGAAATGGGTTGGAATCATGCTTTCTTCTCCATCCCTATAACTTACCATTACAGTTCATGAAAATTACATTCCAGACTAAGATATTAAGAAGTAAACTGGGAAAATATGACCCATGTCACTTTATTCTGAAACTGATACCTAAATTCTGCAATAAATCATTCATTTTACTATGGAACTATTGAAGATCATTAGGTGATCATGAGACTTTGAAGGAGGAAGAAATGATCACGAATAACTGGAAAGTTTTGGTGGAAAGAAAGGACAATTGTTTCACTGGAACATGGAGAGGGACAGAAAACTTTGTATCAAGCTGTTCTGGTTTCAGCTGGGACAGAGTTAATTTTCTTCTTGGTGGCTGATATGTGCCCTGTTTTGGATTTAGGAGGAAAATAATGTTGATAAGACACCAATGTTTTAGTTGTTGCAGAGCAGTGCTTATACAGAGCCAAGGACTTTTCAGCTTCTCATACTGCCCTGCCAGCAAGGAGGCTGGGGGTGCACAAGGAGCTGGGAGGGGACACAGCTAGGACAGCTGGCCCAGACTGGCTATAGGGATAGTCCATACCATGTGACATCACATGGGACAATAACCTGGGACGGTTGGCCGGGGCGGGGTGGGGGGAACCACTGCTTGTGGACAGGCTGGACATCGGTCAGTGGGTGGTGAGCAATTGCATCGTGCATCACTTGTTTTATATATTCTTTTATTATTACTATTATTATAATTATTGTTATTATTTTGCCTTTCTTTTTCTGTCTATTATTTCTATTAAACTGTNAAGATACTTCAGATTTTTCTAGGGGGTTTACTTAAGTATCACTGAAAATAAATGAAATAATAGCATTTACTATGAAAAGTTCTATTATGATCATATCTAGTCTTATGTATAACGTAGGCCAAAAATTCACATCAAGTAGATTCTTCATCAAATACATGCAGTGAAGACTTTCTACACCTTCAGGAAAGTCTTAAAGGCTTCAAGTTACAGAAAATACATCATATTTTCTAAGAAATTGTCTCAGTAAGTAATGACTCACTATTAAACTTGCAGTATATGTCAGATCTCAATGCATAGATTATTTTAATTAGAAATTTTTTTTTTAAAAAAAGGAGCTTTGTCATTTGGAATTATCACAGAAATTCAGGAATTCAGGACTGCTTTAATTTATTCTCATCTGCTTCAGTTATCATGATGGACAAGACATATGAAACATATATCTCACAACAGCAAACTGTGGCTATAGTGTTAGACACATCTAAAACACAGCACAAGTCATTGGGTTTTTTTCTTCCCCTGGAATTTAATGACACTGTCTGGTTCTAAAAGATTAGTGTTTATCTTTGATGATTTTTTTTCTTTCAGTGTTTCTAATGTAATGTGACAGCAGTGTAACAGACACTGCACTGGGATTTTTAGTAGCATGGCAACAAGGTCAGGGCACTCCATGCCACTTGGACATGTTTCAGGACTTGAGTTTTGTTTTAAATGTGTTAGAGGAATGCATAAGATAGAGACTGGCAAATTATTCTTCTCCTGTGCATGCTGCCTGCAGAATTGGTCACTGGAGTGAGACAAATGTCACTCCTATCTTCTAGAAGGACAATGAGGTGGATCTGAGGAACTGCAGCCTAATCAGCCACTTTTCAGTGCTAGAGAAGGTGGATGGAGTAAAACTTTCTGGAAACCATTTCCAAATATATTAAAGACAAAAAGGTAATCAGGATTTACAAAGACAAAATTGTGCTTAACCAACAAGATAGCTTTCTATGACAAGATGACTGGCTTGGTGGATGAAGGGAGAGCAGTGGATCTTTTTTTGATACTGTCTCCCAGTATGTCCTTATAGACAAGCTGATGAAGTAAGGGCTGCATAAGTGGATAGCGAGGTGGATGGGAAACTAGTGAAATTGCCAGGCTCAAAGGATTACGATCCACATTATAAAGTACAACTGGAGGGCAGTCAGTAGCATCATACCTCAGAGGTCAACTTTTGGGATAATACTGCTTAAAAACTTCATTAACGATTTGGAGTTTGGGACAGACAGCACCCTTAGTAAGTATGTATTTGATACAAGGAGGAGCGCTTGATACGCTAGATGGTTCTGCTGCTGCTCAGGGACCTTGATACGCAGAAAGAAAAAATGCCACTTAGCTTTGAGGGTCCAAAACAAGAATCAAATCTAAGTTCATCAACTTTTCCTCAGTAGTTAATCACAAAATAATTGTATAAGAAAGAAGGAATGCCTCATCCTATGGAGGAACCTATCTTTTCCTATGGACTAGAAAAGGAGCCTGGAAATCTTGTCTTTTAAATAGCTGAAGTTAGATAACATGAAACATTGCTGGTGTATGCTAGATGTATAATGAATAACACATCAAAGAAATCCTTTAATAAAGCTCACAGAATCCTGGAACACAAGAACCCATTAGGTGAGAGCAAATCAGCAGAGATGATTTGCTCCTACTCTTCTAGCAATATTTTTAAATAATAGAAACAAAGGATAGGCATCAATGGACAAGCTATTTTAGCTGCAAATGAATTCAGTCCAAATAACTTACTGTTACTCTGAAATATTTGTGCTGAGACTTGTTTCAATAGAAATTCCTGCTGTTTATACATTAACTGTGCATGCTAAACATAGAAAGAAGTTATACACCTAGCTCTGTCATCTACCGTGTCACCACTTCAACCGATCCTTTATTTAATTACTATACATAATTTGGCAATAAAAGCACAGTACTAATTCCTATTTAAGTCAATTTGGAGATGCGTTGGTGAAGGGTCTAGAGGGAAAGATGTATCAGGATTGGCTGAAAGTCATTTGGTTTGTTCAGCCTAGAGAAAAGGAAACTGAGGGAAGACCTCATCACGGTCTACAGCTTCCTCATGAGGGTCAACGGAGGAGGATGTGTTGACCGCTTCTCTCTGGTGACCAGTGATAGGACCCGAGGGAATGGCATGAAGCTGCATCAAGGGAGGTTCAGATTAGATATTAGGAAAAAGTTCTTCACTGAGAAGGTGATTGGGAACAGGCTCCCCAGGGAAGTGGTCACAGCACCGAGCCTGTTGGAGTTCAAGAAGCATTTGGACAATGCTTTCAGACATATGATTTGATTTTTGGGTGGTTCTATGTGGAGCCAGGAGTTGAACTCCATGATTCTTGTGGGTCCCTTCCAACTTGAGAGCTTGAGATATTCTATGTAAAACTGATCCTTTTCATATTTCTTTTGGTAAGATTTCCCCAGCACATGTATGAGTGCTTTGTTTAGAGATTCTAGCCTTAGATATCCTAATTGGCTGTAAGCCTCCCTTTAACATTTCATAGTGATATGTGGATAGAATGATGAGAAGCTACGCATGTCTGCTGAAATATTTTAAAGAAAATTAAGAATCATACTGAGATATACAGATGCAAAATATATACACAGAAAGAGAGAAAGAGTGTGTCAAGAGTTTTTATTTACATAGTTAACCCTATACAAGTCTCAGTAGAATTTGGGGAAAAAAACTCCTGTTAACATACCTACTTGCAGAAAAAAGTGTTGAAAGCTTTTGAAAACTGCAACTTTTGTCAGCCATAGTATCATGTGTTCTGGAAATATTATTGAGTCTGTCTGTCCTTCTCTTTCTCTCTCTCTCTTATTAGCAACCTATTTGGCTGTCTGGATGTTTGTTTCTTACCTACTGCAGAAGCCTGTCAGTCACTTTCAGCTTATTCTATCTCTTTCTTTCTTCCTTTGTTACCCTTTCTTTTGTCTTCTTGATTCTTCTATTTTCCAGTATGTTTTTCTTTGCTCCTTTTGATGTTGTATAAGTATCTCAGAGTTCAAGCTTTTGTTCGCCTGTTCAAGCTTTTGTTTGCCTGATCATGCAAACTTCCAATAGTTGCAAATGGACTCTTATTAGTAACTCAGTAGAATGCAAAAGGTCTGAGGTTTTGCTTTCCTTCTCCAGAGCCTCTTTGTTGATGTTTTCACAGCATTTTTTGCAGTGTAAAGTTAATCTTTACCAGACATCACCAAAGTCATGAGAGAGTTCTATCATATTCTAACTTTGAGGAAGCTTCAGTCAATGTTTATGGATTATAACAATCTATAGAGTATAGTTCTTGGTCTTTGCTTCTCTCCCATGCCTACTTATTGGTATTAGTAATTTATGTGGATTCTTCAGTTATGAAAGAAAGAATTTGTGTTTTAACCCTAAATAAATTAATTCAAACTTAATAAAGACAAATCCTTTGAACGCATACTTGAATAAATTCTTTGCCTTGAAATTATTTGTTCTATTAGTTATTCCACAGACCAAGCTGAGATGTCATTATGTCACCCATCATTAATCAGCTAATCAGGAAGCAAGATTTTGTATAAACCTAAAAAATACAAACAGGCAATTGTCATCAGTATTATGAGCCCCAACCACTGCTACAAACAGCAGAGTATTTATATCGACTGAAAAGAGTAGGTAAGAAGATGACATTATACTAAAAATGTAGAAAAGCAAAATCATTGGTGTGGTGGTTTTACCCAGCTAAACAGCCGACCTCCACCACAACCTCTCGCTCACTCCCCCTCCTCAAAGGAGGAAGGGGAAAAATACGATGGAAAAGGGCTCAAGGAGATAAGGACACGAACTTTGCTCACCAGTTACCGTCATGGGCAAAGCAGACTCAACATAGGGAGATTAATATAATTTATTACTATAACTAGCAGACTAGAGCAGTGAGAAACTAAAAGCAAACTAAAAACACCTTTCCCCCCATCCCATCCACCCTGTTCTACCTCCTCCCCTGCACGGTGCAGGGGAATGGGGAACAGGGGCTGTGGTCAGCCCATATCGCTTCATCTCCTCCACTCCTTCATGGTCACTCTCTCTTCCCCTGCTCTAGCATGGGGTCCCTCCCATGGGATGCTGTCCTTCCCGAATGGGCTTCCCACAGACAGCAGTTCCTCAGGCACTGCTCCGACATGGGTCTGTACCACAGGGTTCATCCTTCAGGAGCAAACTGCTCCAGCATGGGTCCCGCACTGGTGGCAGCTCCCACTGGATCACCTGCTCCTGTGTGGGCTCCTCTCCATGGGCTGCAGCTCCAGCCTGGAGTCTGCTCCTGCAGGGGCTCTCCACGGGCTGCAGCGTGGAAATCTGCTCCACCATTAGTACCCCATGGGCTGCAGGGGGACAGACTGCTCCACCATGGTCCTCACCATAGGCCGCAGGAGAACGTGCTCTGGCACCTGGAGCGCCTCCTCCCCCTCCGTCTTCACTGACCTTGTTGTCTGCAGGACTGTTCCTCACTCCTCTCTCTCTCTCTCAGCTGCTGTTGCACAGCAGTTTTTTTTTTTTCCTCTTTCTTAAATCTGCTGTCACAGAGGTGCAAACAACATCTCTCATTGGTTCAGGTCTGGGCAGCAGCAGGTCCGTTTTGGAGCTGGCTGGAGCTGGCTCTTATCTGACATGGGGCAGCTTCTGGAATCTTCTCACAGAATCCACCCCTGTGGCCCCCCTGCTGCCAAACCTTTACCACGTAAACCCAATACAATCACTTAAAAGATTATACGTATTCCCTGAAACAATACTGCAAATTATTGAAGCAGATTCTCAGTTACTTTAGCACTGGTAATGTCAAAGACCCAAGGCAGATAGGACAAGGATGATGAAACTGGATGAAAAACTGAAGAAACTCCATAAATATGGAAGGGGACAACTCATCTTATGATCTGAGAACTACAAGAAGCTTGTGACTGAAACAGTAGGTGGTAGGAAAGGCAGAAGTTAAAGTTAAATACAAAAGATGGGAAGACAACTAAGGTAAATCTACCAGGCTTTGCTTATTTGACACTTACTCCATAAACTATTGGTACTGAAGAGTTATTTATTTTCTTTTAACTTAAACTGTGATCCAAAATGTTATGTTTATTGATATAAACTCAGTGAAAACACAATGAGGAAGTTTTTCTTCAATCCTAATAAACTTGTTTAAAATCATATTACCATGAAACCTCTTCAACTTTTTAACTAATGTGGAGAAGTCTTTCATTTCTCATCTTACTCGTATATGCTGAGGATCTTTTGAAAACCATTAATGACTCCTGGGTGAAATTCGGTCCCCACTATCATCAGTGGAAAAATCTTGCAGATTGACTTGCAAAATTTTACTTGGGGATGATATAAAGGAAATTCAGGGAGAAGACATTTGTCATTACAAAGAACAGCTTTGGAAAGAAACGTTAGTTTGGCTAAATGCCTTTTAGTCTCCTATAAAAACAAGAATTTACACATCCAGTTTTTGTACACTGAAGAAAGCAAAACTACTTTTTTTCCATTTAGTTACATAACATCTCTTTTCAGATTAGAAGTAAAAGCACTTCAGGAAGCTAATATAAGAATGGTACTTAAGCATAAGTATGTGTTGTAGCATAAACTATACAAGTATTCAATCTTATTTTGCAAGTTATTTAGCAAATTCTTTTGTGATACTAAAGCAGATGTTTCTCTTTGTGAAGTGAATTCAAAGTCTCTCTTTGGGAAATTAAGTAGATCAAACTTAAAATAGTATTAGCTTACAGCTTTTTCCTGTATGATCATCACTATGTACAGACCAATTGGCCTTTGAAGAAAACAGTACAGCACAGATCTGAAGAAGTTCAACCGTACCTGTTTTGTCTGTGTGTATGTGTATGCCTATGTTTGTGTGTCGGACATGCTACTCATCTTTAAGCTGGACTGGACAGCAAGTTAGAGGAGATAAAAGTCTGGAAAGAGCCTCCAGCACCGGCTGGAGGCTGGAAAAACAGGATCCAGGGCCTAGGCGGGGACTCTGGGCAGATGTGATCTAGACAGACAGGTCTACGGTTTGAGGGACCACAGATGTGTGTGTGTCAGTGGATCAACAAAGTGTGTGGGGAGGGGGTGCTGAGGAGTGCCCACTGGGGAACTCCTACAGTGGTGAGGTGAAGAAAAGGAATGGGATTTGGCTGGCTGTGTTGATTTGTGAGTTCTGTTGGTGTTTATGTGGGTTCTAGGAACAGCACTGGATTGTGACATTCCTAGCACAGCATATCTTTATAAAAGAGTCATTTTTATCCACTAATGCCTTTAAAACAAAGGACAATGAAGAGTTAAAGCTCAAAAAGTAGAGTATTTACACCTGAATAACTAATACTAATGTGCTGAAGCAGATAGATTAAGCAGAGAGCTTTTGATGAATTTAAGGGTTTTTTTGAGATTCTGCTACATCTCATATTATTGGTCTTTGACCATCAGTTACAGTAAATTATAAATAATATACTCATGCTTGTGTTCAGACAGATTTGCCTTGTGTTTTGTTTTGTTTTGTTTTCAAAACAAGATTGCCAAGAGGGCTTGAGAGAGAGAAAATATCTAGATACAGTATACTTCAGAAATACTATTATCACATATTTAATCAGATATAGGGAATGGTTAAAAAAAAAAAAGAAAAAAAAAGAAAAGAAAATTTAACTGTAGAGGAAGCAAGATATTATCCCAGGCAGAAGACTCTCAAGGATGTTCTATATGCATTTTGTAGAGTCACTCCCTAAGGTTTCTAATATGTTTTACGTCAAGAGATTTATTACTACATTATCAAGGTAATGTCTAGTTATAGACAATAATTTTGTGACTTTTTAACCTTTTTTTTTCCTAGCGTCCTCTTATTAGACAAGTTTTCCATTTTTCTAGTCATTCTGACTGTCATTCTCTCCTCTTGTTCACGTGCAATTCATCTTCATGACCACAGAGAACTAGAGCTGTATACAGAATATCAAATGAGTTCTCAGTGAACCTGTTTATAAAAAAGGAATACTTCTCAGTTCCTAATAAAAATATCTTTCTTGGAGGATTCTAGCTATATGATCTGCTTTTATCAACAACTACATCCACATCCTTCTCTATCTCAATTATTTCCAATTAATGAGCACAAAAGCTTATAGAATTTTTAATTGACCCTAAGACTAAATTTACATTTCTTATAACTGATTTTTATCATCTGTTTCTCTAGTTGCTCCTCCTCTGTGATATTCTTTTTCTCCTCTGTGTTGATAAAGTGTCTCAACTTTGTGCCATTGGCACAAAGATTTCTTCACTACTAATTTGTGTGCTATGGTGACTAATTGGAATACTAACAAGCAACTAGATGGATCCTTGTATATATTTTCAATATTCTCATTTCAAGCTGATACTTTACTTTCTAATATTACTTACTAAGGCATCTCCTGATATTTCTTCTATGGATCTTGGCCTCCTTTAGTTTTATTGACTCTTTTCCACACATTTCTGTAGCAAATGATGATCAGACAGGTAAGTTCCAAAAATATTCTGATTATCTAGAAAAAAAAAAGCTTTTTTTTTTTTTTTTTGTCCTTCTTGTCTCAAGTTTTTCTTTTAAATTCTGATTTTAAGCTTTACATATTCTTAAACAAGATTTATAATTTGGAGTTGTCAAAATCATGTTCCCTGTCCTTTGAAATACATTTACTGTTATAGATTTCTAGGCTATTAATCAAGCTCAACCAATTTCTAAACAGATTTCCAGCAGGGAAATAAATTTTTCAGGAGTTCTGAACAGTGATTGTCCTTAAAGTCTTCATGTTCTTTTAGTTTTATTTTCAACTGAGCAAAAATATTTGTTTAATTTTAGGAACATTCTTAATATATTCTTTATCTCTATTTGATTTTCTGATTCCCCATTCTTCTATACTAGATATATTCCTTAATTACATCTGTGAATTATCTTGCCTTTAATATGTTTTAAAGATTCAATATTTGAAATTCTCACTCTATACTCCTTCCGGACCTCTGAGACATAGCTTCCTTTACTGAAAGATAAATTTTTCACTTCTGTATAAACTCTACTTATTCCCAGCAATTTTCTTGCAGTAGCTATTTATTTAGTTACATAAGGTATACACTGCTCAGTTACTTTTCCTCTTTACTTGGAATATGCATACCAGACTGCTGTTTTGACCAGCTGAAATTCTAGGCCTCTTTTCATTTTCAAGTCTTCCCAAACTGTCATTTTAATCTTAAATGGAAAGCATTCTGAGTAGTAGATTCAGATCACTTGATGGTTCTAAGCAGATATTACGTGATCAGATAAGATTGAGAAGGAGAATAGTGTTCTGAAAATAAGCAGAGAGGAAAGCAACAGAGACAAAACACTTCTGCTCAGGCTTCACCACTACTGGATCTCATATAAACCCAGAGGAAAAGATCAGGAATGAAAGAAGAACTTCTGGAGATGCTATAAGCTTTGTCTAGTCTTTTGTCAATAATGTAAGGGGTATTTATTTGGCTTCTGGAGGACTTCTGATAAAATATAGCCTGATAACATATATTTAAACTGATTCTTTTGTTTTGCATTTTTTGTTTAGTTTCATCACATCCTATGAGTTTTTAGGTTACATTTTGTAATTTCCCCCAGTGGGTGGGTGGGGGACACACCATTTGACCTGAATGAAGACGTGTGGAAGAATGGGCATCTTAACCTTATACTACTTTTCACTATCAGTCAAAGGATCCACAGGGTCTTACCAACTACACAGTAAATGCAAGCATGGAATGAATGTTTAAACCATGTTTAAATGGGAAGCGCAATATTTAAGTGACAGAAAAACTGTCTATCATGTAGTGTATTTACACAAGTTTGCACAAAGTATAGGTTTTGCAGGCAAGTTTCTGGTTCCAGTATATTGTGCATCTGTTCTGCTTTGTTACTTGAAAGCCTGAATCTCTTATTCTTCTCTAAAGACAGAAGAATCACAATACCCTCATCTGAAAATACAAGTGGATATTGCATTTCTAAGTGATATTTATATTAGTCTTAATATTCTTCTGAATTAAATCAGCGAGATAAAGCAGGCAATTCCTACAGTAGTGCATGGAATGCTGCTATCTTTCAGTTTTATTCTTATAGGACTCATAGTAAAAGTCAGATCGTTTGGATAGCTCTTTCTTTGAATTAAGATTTTTAATTATTCAAATATCAATTTCCAGTAAACACATTTGTATTTTAGACTAAGAAGAACCTTTAAAAATTAACACATAAAACTAAGAATTACCTATTTCCTTGATTTCATGTTTGAAGAAGAATACGAGCCTCAGAATTAGTAAATCTTCAGAACTGCGAGAAGTCTGAGATTCCAGGTATCATCTTTTTCATGAGAATGCCAGTAGTGGAAGATAACCATCTCCTAGCTGATGACTTTTTTCAGAAGTACAACAGTTTTGTTTGTTAGGAAAAGAAGAATTTTTGTGAACACCATCATAAAAACAGAAAAAAAATTTAAAAACATTTTTAATTTTAAAATAAAGCTGCTTACAATTAAGTTAAGCAAGCTTGAATTATGCAAGAAAATCACAAAAATCTTACAAGATATTCAAAAGAAGATAGAAAACCTGCTAATATGGAGATGAAAAAGTGTCAAAATTAGCAACAATTTTGCCAACAGCAACCAACATTTTTTTTGTGTTGTTCAACAGTCATATAAATGATTAGCATTTAATGCTAATTTTGTTTTGACATTCTGCATTTTTTTTCTCAAAAGATGTAATCATACTGTTACAATTAGTTACAATGCCTACAGGTACAGAGTATTAGGAAACAAATAGTAATAGAGACAAGAAATATAAATACTATTCTTATTCTAAACTACTTCACTGAAATCTTATTTTTCCAGTGTTGTTCAGATTATTGATTCTTGTAAATTATCCTCATATCCAGCACTGAAAATCACTACATAGGTATAGAAGCAGTATTTTATGTAATGGTATATTTAATTGTATCTTCTTTCCCTCCTCATATAGCTTGATGATATAAGCATACTCTACCTACATGTAGGGTTTTTTTTTATATATATATATAGGTGAATAGAGAAAATCTAGAAATAAGACCCTTCATTTCTCTCCTTGCATGCTTGTTTCTGCTTTCCCACAGCTATGCCAACGAGCAACAGAGACAGGCGGCTGTATAAGCCATGGGGACAGGTGGGTGGGAGTTACTATGGGGCTGGTGGGGAAGAGACCAGGCTGTCCAGTCAACGTCCTGCTGTAGCAAAGCAAGGGGAGCAGGGCCGCTCTGGGGGCAGCAGGCAGAATCAGCCAAGTCCAGGGCTCACCCTGCACACCGGTAGCGCAAGGCATGTTCAAGCTCAAGACAGAAAGGAATGCTGGTAGGCCAGGTCAGAAATACAAGACCAGACTCAAGGCAAAGCTGCCATTTTGGTCACGCAGAGACCAAAGGCAATAGCCTGAATTTAAAAGCAAGCACCAAGTAAAAGAGGGGCTGGATTTTGCTGAGACATTGCAAAGCCTGCCACTTGCACATATCTGAGCTGGCCTTGAACCCAGGCCACCAAAGCCCCATCTGAAGGGAATGCGCTCACAGCCCTGACACATGGTCGGTGTTCTAAAGCAAGACACTCTCAAACCCGTGATCCATATTTTAGCAAATTAAAGCCTTTAGGAAAGCTGATATGTTACCTGGGAAACCTTTAAACATTAATGCATTGCTAAGTAAAATTTATTAAGAGAAAGAGTAGTATTAGAAATTTTATGCTGTTATAATACTGGTGTTTATGCATTACCTGCATTTTTGCTGTTGTTGTTGTTTTGTTTTGTTTTGTTTTTTAAAGACGGGCCTTTTTGGTAAATCATAATTCAGCCAGTGCAACTAAACCCTCCTGTTCTGGACCCGCACAGGAAAGGAATATGCCTCAACGTATGTCAGAGTATTGTATATTTCTAAAGGATTAACTTGAGTTCTCATCTAGCTTAAATAGCAGTTCTTAAGGTAGTAAGAAAACAGATTAGTTTTTATTTTTGATCACATTATCAAAAGAGAGAAAATTAAAATTTAGACAGGAGCTGATACATAGATTGTCAAAAGGGTTCCGAACCTCATCTATGTCTTTGGGAAAACCAAAACATTACCATGCAGCATGCCAGTGGATAGGGAAGTCACAAGTTAAATGGGAAATCTGGGTTCCTGTCTTTGCTCTGATGCAAATGAAATGGCAAAAACCTATTCCGAAACATTCCACATTAATGGTTGTTATACCTCTGTGGGATGATAAGCATTGAAATACAAATCTCTGGTTTGAATCAGTCAAAACAGAGCTTTTCACATCAAAGTTTCCCATTAAACAACCTCACTACTGATATGACAAATGGCCTCTGGACTATTACTTATTTGATGTATTTACTTATTTATTTATTTATTGTGCATGCAGAATAATAATAATAATAAATATTATTTCAAAATATACTATACTTTGATAGCAATGAAAACAAAGGCATACAATAAAATTTCACAGTAGGAATATTGGAAATATAAGAAAGTTATATTATAAAACAAAAAAAACCTGTCTACATTATAATGTAAACTGGAAAGACTTACTACTAACAAAGCATGTACAGCACTCACAAAGGAAGGAATGAGAGGAAAAAAGCTTTAGTTTTCAGAGCTTCTATTATTTAATTTAGCATACCTGTTCTGTCTCCTTTAAGAAGCCAATTCAACTTCACTGAAACTTCAAAATTAAAGGCAATGAAACATTTTAATTGGATGCTATCAGGTTCAATAGACTGAGTCTTAGAAAATAATTACTTGTCTTGCTGAGAAGACAGCTGCAGGCAATGCATCAATTCAGTGTTAGTAGATACTGTCTTTCACTGACTATATAAAAATTAAAAGCCATTTTTTGCTCTATAGTAGATAATATACAATTTTACATCATAACTTCTTGCATCAAATAATAAGCTAATATCAAATATCAATGAAAATAACATGTCCAACATCATCACACTAGATTGTCTAGAGACCATGCATGGTCCCATGCATTCACTGGTACTTAGGAAAATAAAATGATACAATGTACATACAAACAGGTAGATTCTAAGTAGACTTATTATAATACATTAATTGTCTTTACATGAATATAAAGCATAACATAGAATATATAATCATGTAATATTATATCTAGCCTTTTATCAATACAGATTTTTATTCACTGACTGTTAATGGAGTAGCCTATGATTGTGATTCCTAGATAGACTCGCAAAAGTTATTCTGAAATTTGTTAAATTACCTAAAGCCAAAGTTATTTGAATACATGCTAAAAAAGCCACTAAAATTGTGTATTAATAAATACAAAACATGTTACAGGAAAAAAAAAAACGTGATAGACTTCATTAATGTTTTTTGTTGTGAGTAATCACTTATTGTCCTTGCTTGATAAAAAGAGACGGCATAAGTACTATCTTATTATTAATTTGTGTGACACTCATAACAAGGCAACTAATTCTAGAAGACATTGGTTAATGTAACAATGCAATGACTGTATCATGCTCAGCACAGACAGCAAAATATGGAATATTCCACTAGTCTACTACAAGCCTCTTGCTCCTAAAATCACTTTCATGATGCATGTTTTGCCTTTTTTAGTCATTTTTCTGGTATTACCTGTCAGGTTTCTATATAAAATTACTATCACTTTTAATCACTTAATTATGCCATATAATTCCCCAAATAAAGGACATAGTTTCTTTAACAAAATTGTCATAATTGTGTAGTACTCTGATATCATACAGTTTACAAGCAGAACTGTAGGACAGGGAATAATTAACTAGGCAGTAAATGGCTGCCCTGCAATAGTGGTGTATAATTAAAGTTATTAGACTAAACATTTATCAGTTATAAACAAATCATTAACTTTATTTAGAAGTTTTATGAATCATTACTTTGTATTGCTTCAGCTGAAGGATATCAGGATTTTTTTTATTTATTTATTTTTTTAAATATTAGTCACTGCAGACTTTTGTAAAATGTTTTTTACAGTTTACTGGGGGTTAACTGACATGTGATAATGTTCTCTTGAGAGATACCTTGTTTCCAGTAGCAAATAAAATTAGGAAAAGACATTAAAACTTTCCAAATATTATGTTGCCATGTAACAATTGTTAGTATTGAGAAGGGAGGGCAAGGATGATTGTGGGTCACAAAAGATATGAATATTGTGGACAATAAGATAATTTCTTTTTTAAAATACAATCAGTGATATGAAAATGGGGGAGATCCCCATGTTCTGAATTATACTCTCCAAATTAAAATGTCAGCAATCAAGTACTATATAACCATAGTATTTAAAATTTAAAAAGAAATTAAGTTTTTTTCAGAGATTTGCTAATTGAGTAGAAATTATAGGTAGAGTACAACGCTCTGAACACTCTTCTTTTTTTTTTTTTTTTGCACAAATCTTGTTTCATTCATTCATGAATGTTTCAGCACTCAAATTTCACATTTCAATAGAATAAAAATATATAATCTAAGATTTATGCATGACTTCCTTCATATTCAGTCCAGTCTTGCTCATTTTGGAAGTGTAGAAATTATGTTGAGGCTAATAGGTGTTGTTCCAGCAATTAATTTGAGGCACTTAATTTATTCTGGCTAGTGACTCCAGGCAACCGTAAATGAATGTGTGTAACGTGCTAGTCAATATGAGATAGGTTTTCTTCAAATCTTTGGGCATGAAGCAGCAATATAAAACACCGAAGTCTCATTGATTATCCATATAGTGTCTAAAATACCTGAGAGGATCTTAGGTTTGATAGATTAGGCATTGTATATTGGTTTATTCCTGCACTGGATTAGTTTACAGAGCACTTATGAGCCTTTGTGTATATCAGGAGATGTAGAGAAAATAAGGAATTGGATATATCACCAATACAGATTTACCCTGCTGAACTCATGACCATAGTATGCCTGTTTTGTCAAACACTGTGAAATTTATTCTATACAGTGTTCTTATGACTCCTTGGAGATGCATATCCCTACCTTCCCCTAGTGAAATTGCCCATAAAATTTCAGTTTCCGTGGTGAAGTTGCCCATGAAACACCACTGCTCAGTAACTTTTGCAGGCCTTTTTTTTCCTTTTTTTCTTTTTTTTTTCTTTTTTGTCCTTAAAACAGCAAAAAAGCCATCAACATCGCTTTCCTGAAACCATACAAATCTAATTATTCTAGAATGATATATAAAAGGGCACATAAGTGATGCAACTTAAATTGCAATGGATTGTGAAAGATCTTCCCGATGGAGAAGGGAACAAGGCAAAGGCAGCACTCTTCTTTCATATATGTTTCTCAGGCTCCAAAGACTAGGATACCACTCAGGGTCCTGGAGAAGATGAATGGATGAATGAATTGTATCACTTGATACAATTGATCTCTCCAATCATGAATCGGGTAATCAGTGGACTTAATAAAATGTTGTGATCATTAACAGTCAGAAGGAAAACCTTATGGATATAATAGACAATTTCATGTAAACATCAGCTCAGATTTCAGTAGCAATCAATAAAGCAAATAAGAGTTATTTGGAAAGGAACAGAGATATCAGCATTAAAAATGTACAGTTTACCTAAGAATGAATACATTCTGCAGCGCTGGAGAAAGTTAGGGGAAGACTAGCAAAAATAAGTGAAAGTATGACATCAACAGTATCATATTTCACCCTGGTTTAAGCAGGAAGTTGGACTATTTTCTGATTGAACTATCTTATGAACTGTTAGAGTACTTCAGAAATCACATGCAAGACAGGCAGCAGTATTCAGCAGATGTGAACAGACATATAACACAAGCATGAAATTCTGTTAACTATTATCTGCACAATTTCCTTTATGTGAGCAAAGTATTGCTGAAGTCTTTAAGACAACCTTATAATAAATAAGGTCTAGTAATAAAGTTATCTACAGAAAACTAAGATGGGACAAAAACTAGTCAAGGAAATCAAGTGGACAAGATTCTGGTAAGCAACACCAGAAAAATACAACTAAATAAATTACTTCAGAATCTGCAAGGGAAACATTAATTGTTAAATAGATATTTGCTATGACCAAAGTTAGAGTAAAGATGTATCACTTGGGGAACTCTAGATGAATCACTGTTAATGGGAAACCAATAAGGCCACATGGACTAGGGCCTATAGGCAAATGTTTTGTCTGTCAAGATGTTTGTGGTCAGGTTTATAGTCCAGATTTCAGTATTTGATTGCAGGGCACAGACACTGTAATTTAACAGATATGTTCCATGCTAGGTGGAGAGCACTCACTGAGAATTGAGTGTTGTTAAGTTATGTGTTTAGACATCTTGTGCAATAAGTTGTAGAGAGCAACAGAGACTGAAGGGAATAATAGAACCACTACAATTATTGTCAGTTGAAAGCACATTGAGGTAATGTGTTTTCAGGGAGCTTGGATCTTTGAGTAACAATGTGGCTACAGAAAAAAAAATAAAAGAGCAACAGCTCCAGAGACCCACTAGCATCCACATATTCATCTCATAGAAGGGCACTAGGGTTAAACCATCTCGAAGCTGTCTCTTCAATTATTTTAAAAGGCTAAAGGAATGATGATCTTTTTCTAAGGCCTTGTTACACTGGATAGTCCCTGCAAGTGAAAAAAGATAATCAGACTGACAAAATTCAGTGAATGGACAGTTAGTGCTCTGTACTGCACAAGCCAGCAGCCTGGAGACAAGGAAGGAATGTCAAATCCCAGTTTATTATTGCTTCAGTGGGCTTGTTAACTGTTGCTTTTTTTCAGTTGCATAACACTGATGGTATTTTGGATGTCATTTGAATCTATTACTGCCTGCTCAACTCCTCTTAAATGCTTGCTTTAAGCACTGGAGCAAACTGCAATGTCAGTTACCATAGTGCAAATTAAGAGTAACTCCAGTACAGTCAGTGGACTAACCTCAGTTCAGAAGGAAGCTCTCCGAATATATGCTGTGATTTTTTTTTTTCTGATTTTTTTCTGGCACAGATGTATATGTGAAATTACTCCTGAAAAGCTTTCATATAGCTGTCCTATATCTGCACAGCATGTGTTGGTTCTTCTTCCCCGCAAACAGCAAAGCTATTCTTTCTTGTGCTCCTGACTCATCCCGTCATCCTCCCACTCCTAGATTTTGTACTACATTTGTGTGCCTTGTAAGGAATGGAGAAGCTGAAAAGGGTTTCTAAAAATATCCCTGAGAATTTTAATTCCAAAATGAGAGAGGTTTATGAACTTCATTTCTGTAGGTTTTTATACTCAAAATTTTGTTTATGGACAAACAGAAAGAACACTTTATGTACTTACAAAGCCAAGATTTTATTGCTAGTATAATTGAAATCTAATCTTTGTTAGTCAGTTAATTATTACATAAAAAGAAAAAAATAATAATACAGTTAATAATACACTTCTCGGCTTCTACTCCTTCTTCTGGTGTTATGCTCACCCTTCCCCTGCTCCTGTATCCTAAGTTTTCTTTCTGGTGTTGGTATGTGTGATGGTGTGTTACAGTGAATTGTCAGCATCTGGAGACCTTTGCCAAGATAGAAAGATATNCTGCTATCATATCAAGCCTATACACTCTACACTGCATCATCATGAGAGTTGTAGAACCATGGTGCTACCATACAAATTAGCTATAGACAACACTTAAATTAGAAATATAGTAGTAATAATAATAATAANTCCCTGAGAATTTTAATTCCAAAATGAGAGAGGTTTATGAACTTCATTTCTGTAGGTTTTTATACTCAAAATTTTGTTTATGGACAAACAGAAAGAACACTTTATGTACTTACAAAGCCAAGATTTTATTGCTAGTATAATTGAAATCTAATCTTTGTTAGTCAGTTAATTATTACATAAAAAGAAAAAAATAATAATACAGTTAATAATACACTTCTCGGCTTCTACTCCTTCTTCTGGTGTTATGCTCACCCTTCCCCTGCTCCTGTATCCTAAGTTTTCTTTCTGGTGTTGGTATGTGTGATGGTGTGTTACAGTGAATTGTCAGCATCTGGAGACCTTTGCCAAGATAGAAAGATATGATGTTCATGTCTATATACTCTTCTTCATCTCTCTGGAGTCCAGTTCAGGTAATTTTCATATGTTTGGCAGAATGCCCTTTCCACAGTTGTTAGCAGCTCCAAGCTACATCCAAATTGACTGTATGCCTTTTATGCATGTTAGGTGCTTGTCCTCTGTTCTCTTTGTTACCCTCAAAACCAGTTTTGTCCAGCTCCAGGTCTGCATTTCTTTAACTGATCGCGGGTGAGTGGTTTACAGTCAGGGGGTATCCACTGACAAGCCTGTTCCCCATCTCCGTACCCATACTCCTCTACGCTGTGTCCTGTGTCCCCACTTCTCAAGAACTCTGCTATCATATCAAGCCTATACACTCTACACTGCATCATCATGAGAGTTGTAGAACCATGGTGCTACCATACAACTTAGCT
>VXAL01003754.1:23794-38256 GCA_013399475.1 Chauna torquata
TTATATAAATATAGGAAGCCATGAGACCTTTATGTTTATTCATGGATGTATTTATTACAATAAATAAATCTTACTTTATTGATATATTTTTTTTAATATTCTCCCAGTCAAGTACAATACCATGAACTGAGGACTCCTGGTATGGCTGCTAGCAGGCAGCAACTGAGTGAATAAAAAGAGAGGGTTAAAATTCAAAAATGTGAATATTCTTTCATGTTTGGACCAAATTTTAAATTTATTTATTTATTTACTTTTAACACTTCACCTTTTGTTTATAAAAGTCTCCTCCTTCCCTCACTGGCTAACTCTTATGTAGCCATTGACTGTAGCACATTACATTACATTTTGAGATATACGTAATATAGTCGGAATGACTGCAGTCCACCAAAGAGAGAGAGATGACAAATTGTGATTACAGGAGGCATAAGCATTTTCATGTTTAAACTTGGAAAGCACAAGTACCCTTTTTATTAAAGATGAAAGACTGGATTTTGGAAAAGCAATTGTAGGACAGTCTTTAGCTTATACTCTCCCCAAACAAGCCCTAGCCTCAGCTATTTTCACTTTTCTAGAGTATAAAGAGAAATAACTATACTGTGTTAAATCCTGTATTTTTCCATTCTGCCATTTCTAGTTACCATTTATTTATCTATTTATTTATTAGATATACCTCAGAAAAATAAAGATGAAGATTCAGTTTAATTTTAATGGGCAGGACTAGTATGTGTTTCTGGCAGTCTGAGTTTTGAATTGGGAATATAAAAGAAATTTTATGTTTACATGTAAAATTTACATTTTGTATTACTTATCAAAACTTTGCCTATAAAAAAAACAGCAGCATCTAAGTTTCAGGCTGCAAGCCTTAGGACATGAATTGATTTCACAGAAAATACTAGATGTGTCAGAAAGCCAGCAGACTGTAAGACATAGATACATAACCCAGACAATAAGATTAAAAAGGGATAGGGTCCAGGTAAGGACCAAGACTACCTCATCAGGTAGTGAGTCCAGAATAAAAGCTGAAACAAATGACTGTCAATATATTCTGACATATCAAGGTGTCACAAGTTGAAGCCACAGCATATTCAGAATCAAATATCCAGGACCCTTCCCCCCCCCAAGAAAAAACAAAGTAAAACAAGTATGCTAAATGATACTTAAAACAGTTTTTCCTTCTTGAATCATCCTTAAATTATTCCTCTAACCCAGCAAATAGTATTAATTGCATGAGAATTTGAACCACTTTATCAGGAGACGATAGGATGGCTCCACAACAGAAAGTCCAATAATCTGATTGAACAAGTGTTCAAGGAGATATAAATACAGATTCCAACATTTCAGGTGGAAATAATTCCTGACTATTTGTCTCCTGCCTCCTTTATATTGTTTTTTCTGTGACTAATTTTCTATCATGCAATTTATGAAAATGTATTAAATGTTTCAATGAAATGTTAAATAATATGCTTTCAAAGATCATGTACTTCTTAAACTCATATTTTCAAACATACTCATACGCCAAAGAAGATTGATACCTGTCTAAATTTACCTACTGTCCAGCAGGTTTGTTTGTTTGTTTGTTTGTTTGAATTTCACCACTGTGTTCCTTTCAAGATCCTGCTGAAATATTCATGCAGAACATAGAAAGACTTTATAAACTACTGAAACTCCCAAACTCAAATTGACATCCTGGAGAATCCAAAGGAGTGTCTAGAAATCATATATTCTGTTAGCTGTTTCAATATTAAGGATAATTCTGGAAGGATTGTGAAGCCAAAAAAGGTAAATGGAAATGAAAGAATATGAGAATGAACGCTCAAGCCAATGGTTAATAGTTGTGACACTTAGTTTTCTACTGATTTGAAGCAGACATCTGAAATGACATCCTTGGACAAATGTTTATCTTCACTGTCGATGCTGTTGGTTATATAGATTTGAACCTCTGGCACTAGAGGAACACTAGAGGGTGGACTATTAAAATGTAAATAGATGACCAAGTCTGAATTGAAAGGTAGACATCTCATGACAAATTTAGCTTAACTTCATCATGGGGTGAAATTGCCACTTTATAAATAAATGGAGCTGGGTGAGGTTCTCTTATTGCCTGACTCTAGATCAGATTTTAACTATATGATAATAAACATTTCTAATAGAGAAAACTAATGGATTTTCCTCAATGAACATCAGTGACCAAGGAAAAGACAGCTGAACATAGTTCAGTGGGACTGAAAAGTGGAACTAAGTCTCAGAAATGGCAAGAAAGACATTTAGGACTTAAGACTAAGCTATATGAAAAGTAACTATTTAATGAGAATTATGTGTGTACCCTGATATTAATACCAATGAGTCTTTAAAGGTGGGATTCGCTGCTAATATCTGCATCTGAGATAGTCTCCGGGACTTTGTAGTCAGCACAGACAAGCACATGCGGTAAAGAAGTCATCTCAGATATCTAAAACAGGCTAGATGAATCAAAACCAAAAAAGCTTAAGTTTCATCCCTGCTGATAAAAGGTAGTATGACTAGCTCAGATGTTGATATCTCAAGTTAGATGATATTAATAGTCTCTGCACTAATGTACTATTCACTTGAAAATCCTACTGTAAATCATAACTTTGAAGGAATATAAGAACAAAAATTTCCATTGATTTAAATGGGATCCTAGAATGCAAGTATCTTTAACAGATGGATAATAGAATATCTTTAACTGGGTTATAGACATATATGATTATTTTTTCATTACTAAAAAGATTTAAAAATCCTTCCAAAATATTTCCAGAAAAGCAAAAAATTAGGTATTGTGGTTGTTTTACCCTGCTGAGCAGTCAAACTCCACCACAACCGCTCTCTCACTCCCCCTTCTCAAAGGAAGAGGGGGAGAAAATACAATGGAAAAGGGCTCAAGGGTTGAGATAAAGACAAGAATGTTGCTCACCAATTACCATCACGGGCAAAACAGACTCAGCATAGGGAGGTTAATATAATTTATTGCTATAACTAGCAGACTAGAGCAGTGAGAAACTAAAAGCAAACTAAAAACACCTTCCCCCCATCCAGCCTCTTCTACATCCTCCCCCCGAGCGGTGCAGGGGAATGGGGAATGGGGGTTGCGGTCAGTCCGTATCGCTTCGTCTCCGCTGCTCCTTCATGGTCACTCTCTGCCCCTGCTCCAGCGTGGAGTCCCTCCCATGGGATGCCATCCTTCCCAAACGGATCCTGTGTGGGCTTCCCACAGGCTGCAGCTCTTCAAGAGCTGCTCCAATATGGGTCCGTACCATGGGGTCCATCCTTCAGGAGCAAACTGCTCCAGCATGGGTCCCCCATGGATGGCAGCTCCCACCAGCTCCCACCAGCTCCCACACCTGCTCCTGCGTGGGCTCCTCTCCATGGGCTACAGGTCCAGCCTGGAGTTTGCTCCTGCAGGGGCTTTCCATGGGCTGCAGCCTCCTTCAGGACACATCCACCTGCTCCACCGTGGGCTCCTCCATGGGCTGTAGCGTGGAGATCTGCTCCATGTGATGCCCCATGGGCTGCAGGGGGACAGCCTGCTCCACCATGGGCCTCACCACAGGCCGCAGGGGAACTTCTGCTCCAGCACCTGGAGTACCTCCCCCGCTTCTTCTTCCCTGACCTTGGTGTCTGCAGGGCTGTTCCTCACTCCTCTCACTCCCAGCTGCTGTTGGACAGCAGTTTTTTCCCTTTCTTAAATCCGCTCTCACAGAGGCACAACCAGCATCGCTCACTGGCTCAGGTCTGGCCAGCAGCAGGGCCCTTTTGGAGCCAGCTGGAACTGCCTCTTATCTGACATGGGGCAGCTTCTGGAATCTTCTCATAGAAGCCACCCCTTGTGACCCCCCTGCTACCAAACCTTTACCATGTAAATACAATATAGATATTCACAAACTTCCTTTTTCAAGTCCATCATTTTTTATGACTCATATGTGATTGTGCTGTTGCTGCTTTAGGAAATAGCTGAACTCTCCACAAGTTGTCTCTAAGTCCGATTTAAAATTGCTTACAACTTTTTCAATATTACCCAAGATAAAGGCTGTGGGGCTTTTGCATTTCTTCTTAATAAGAGACAGTTTTTAAATCGGGCAGTTCATGATAATTTATTATAGTCACTGGATCATATGTCTGTGCACCTGCTTTCATATCTCACACTCATTACTGTAGTTTTTTTTTTCCCTCCTTATTGAAAATCTCATTTCAAATTCCAGCAGTTGTTTAAGTAACTTATGCAATGCACATTGCACTGTGCATATAATAAGAAAGAGATGATATAATTCTGATTTTGATACACCAAGAAATTATAAAAAAGAGGACACAACAAATGTTTTATTTTTTGTTAATGAGAGTAAGTGATTATATTGTGCCCATATAAGATTAAGATCTGGAGAGAGGATGAATTGAAGTACAAAGATTAAGAAGAATGCAAAGGTAACTGTTGCAGATCTCTTGGGATTCCTGAAAAGAAAGAAAAAATAAATATTTTATTCATATAAGAAAGGCCTTTAACAAGGCTTGAAACATAAATCATTAGGGATTTTAATTAATGTCACATTGATTACTCTGGAATGATATTTATTCCTGGAGGTATGATATGCTTTCATAGATTTCTGAGAAGTCTTCAAAATCAAAGGCTTTTAGTGACAAGACATTAAGAAATAGACATTAAGAAATGTACTCTTCTGTGTGAATAAGTAGAAGCTGATCAATGTATTAATTATTTTGATTTAGCTATCAATTCTTAAGAAAATTCCTGACATTGATTATAGTTTCTTGAAGGTTTACAGAAAGGTAGCTTTCAGAAATATGGTAGGAGGAAGAATTGCATTTAAAAAGAATGTTGGTCTGAAAACAGTGATCTGCATGTTGCATGTTCAGATACCTCAGTGATTAGTCTTGTAAAGCCTTTCTTCATTTAGGAGAAAGCAATAAAAGTTTGGAAGTAGTTATGGAAATATAGTCAAATCAACTTAGAAATTAAATAAAATAAGTACTCTGAGAGGAGAAAGATCTAAAAAAAAAAAAAAAGATGAAAAGGTGCATAATGGAATCAGGCATAGGAATTAGCTATAATTAAAGTACAAAAAGGATTAATGAATGTTGAAATGCAAGCCTGAAATAATAGCTAGGGAATTATTTTGTTTAGGTTAACACACCATTGGGCTTGTTCTAGGATAAGCTGATAGAATGAAGAAAGAAACCCTCCCCTTACACATATTTCATGAATAATGTATTTATTCTACAATAATAACAACAACAATAATAATAATAAATGTAAAAATAGTACAAGGTCTGTCACTTCTTATACGTGTCTTGGTCCTCTTGGTCCTTCCCTTACATGAAGACAGGACCAAATTCACCTCAGAATGGTAGAGGTTGGAAGGGACCTCTGGAGTCATCTGGTTCACCCCCAATGCTCAAGCAGGGCCACCCAGAGCAAGTTGCCCGGGATCACGTCCAGGCAGCTTTTGAAGATCTCTAGGGAGGGAGAACCCACAATCTTTCCGTGCAGCTTGTTCCAGCACTTGGTCACCCTCACATTAAAAAAGTGCTTCCTGATGTTCAGACAGAACGTCCTGTGTTCCATTTTGTGCCCATTGTCTCTTGTCCTGGCACTGGGCACCACTGAAAATAGCCCAGCCTTGTCTCCTTTGCACCTTCAGATATTTATATACATTGATAATATCCCCACTGACCCTCCTCTCTCCTAAGCTAAACCATCCCAGCTCTCTCAGAGTCTCTTCATAGGAGAGGTGCTCCAGTCCTTTGATTGTGTTGGTAGCCCTTTGCTGGACTCTCTCCAGTAGCTTTGTTACTCTCCTGTACTGGGAAGCCCAGAACTGGACACATTACTCCAGGTGTGGCCTCATCTGTACTGAGAAGAGTGGGAGGATCACCTCCCTCAAACTACTGGCAATACTTTGCCTAATACAGCCCAGCATACCATTAGCCTTCTTAGTGGCAAGGGCACACTGCTGGCTCATGTTCAACATGCCATGTACAAATTGCCAGGTATCTGAATGAACAGGAATGTTCTTCAACTACAAATGTTTGAAATTTTCTTATTCAGTTTTATGACAGTTCAATGTAATCTGCATTACTTGAACTATATAAATAATAATTTTGTCATAGAAAACTAAAAAAATAATTAAAAAAATAACAGAAATATATATGAAAACTGATGCTGGCAAATTTTCTTTCAAAAACTTCAGTTGGATCTTTACTGAATCTTCTTTGGTAAAGAAAGGGGATCAACATTGTGTAGATAAATATTCATTTAGTTCCTGAAAGATGAAATCTGTGTAATAGATTAGCCTGGTCACAAACTTACTAATAGTCTGTCTACTTAGCAACAATATATTAATTTCATCCATTTTTAAGTAGTCATGGTTCCCCATTTCTTTCTGTGAATCCCCAGTTGCATAGTCTTCACATCTAGGAAATATTGCTGCTATCTTCAATGGCAGTGAAGTTTCAACATGGAACATGACTTTTGGGATGTCATGTAGGTAAACTTCTAGTAACTTCCATAAGGGATTCATAAATCTGGGAGGTGTGAACTCAAGGCTAGACACAGCAAGAAGGTAAAGGTACAGCATGAGATGAAAAAGGCAGAAACCAATCGAAGACATGTAACAAAAGCAGCACAAGAAGCAGTTGCTCAGCAATTTTTAGCACTACGGCCTATTTTTCAGTTCTTTTAACTTTCATATTTTCCAAGATACAACTTGCCCCAAATTGGGGTTCTCAGGGTAAAGTGATGAGAAAATACGATGCTAAAGTTGTGTTAAATCCTGCTGCCTATTTTTTACTGATATTTTCAGTACCTTCAGGGTTTGAAATTTGGTAGGGGAGTAGTCCTATCACCAGTAATACTCTTGATATCTCACAAAAAAAAAAAAAAGGTGGGCAGTGGCGTATCCTAATATTTGTTGTTGAATCTCTCAAATACCTCACATGGATCCCTAGACCCAAGATTACACCATAGGGCTGGTATTGTACCTGAGCTAAATGACATGATTTAACAACTCATATTGCCAGCTGTGTGAAGAATCAAGTGAGTAGGAATAACAAGAGATGACATTGCTGAATCTCTCAGGGACCTAGCTGACTAACCATGCCAGCACAATCCTAGAGTACAGTAGTTAGACATATGAAAATTCAATGCAAACTCTGCAACATCTAGTTTTATTTGTTTTTGGTTTTGTTTTTGTTTTTAAGTATGCATATCAAAGGCACTAGGGTTCTGGTTTGTGTTTGTGACTCATAACATCAAGAGGGTTTAATTCTACAGTTCTGAGAGATATGACAGTGGACCTTACCTTTTGCCTCACTTCTGATCAATTTTTTAAAGATTCTTTCTGGATGAATGCCATCAAGGCCATAGGAAAAAAGAGCTTTTATTCTCTTTTTGCTCCCCTCAAAATATTCTACTATGCTGCACTGCCTATAAGGAGTTTGATAGCTCTAGCAGTGCTGGTGTTTGAAGATCAGGGTCCAAACTTCTCTTTTTTTTTTTTCCTTATCTTTCTGCCTCATCCACTATCTCTTTATTCACATCAGAATTTTAAGGAAATTGTAGGCAAAATTCATGTTCAGATTTTGAGTTTGTACAGCACAGTAATTAACATATGTTTGTGGAGAAGTCTCTAAAGTACTAAAAATGTTAACGTAAAATTATAATTTATTGGTTCAGTAAAGTTTGAAACAACAGTGCTATAAGCAGTTTAGCTGGCAAAATTATAGTGCAATAACATAAATAACTTATGTTCTTGTTTTCTGTTCTTTAATAAGTAGATGTAATTTTCATTTATGATTGCCAAGCCGGAAAAAAAGTGTTGTGAAGTACTACAAAGTTATTGTTCATTTTTTAGATGAAATATTGAGAAACAAATGAAAAAACTATTTTCTAAACAGTTCCCTTCAACATGGGAGTAGATTATACACTCAGGTTTTTGTATTCCAATGTATATGTGCAATATGTGTTATATTAGTATTTATGTGTGCTTTTCACTATCAAATTATGTGCAGATTCCCATGTTGACTCTCTCCTGTCTAACAGCCAAGGAGGTAAAAAGTCATGCATGACACATTGTTTTAAAAGCTTCTGCTGGTTGAGGTAGTTAATCAGACAGTTCCCAGGAGGCATACATTAAATATTAGCCCATTTTCAGTAGTGACTCCTTGTTCCTTCTTCCATACCTTCCTAAACCTGTGCCATTATACAGAAAATAATGGATGATTTATAGGGTGAAAAGTTCAACTAGCAAAGGACAGCATGATTCTCTAACCTAGTAGCAATCAGAGCATTCATGTGTTCAGAGAAGTCATATTTTAGAGTTTCCACTCCCAGGGTTGCCCGTGCCTTTGGATTAAAAGCCTTTACAATTAGAAATACAACAAACAAAAAAAGCATACTCAGAAAAGTGCTTAAACAACTGTTTTAAGAAGCTGGATAGGTCTGAAGCCAGGAAAGGCACTGAATTTTTTGATCTCCTACTTCTTGAACAGAGGCTTTAAATGCTGGGCCATTATAAAAGTAGACTGTATCTCTCCTTCTCCACAGTGAACTATATTTTTAAGCAAATACAGTACTTAATTATTTTATGAAAAGTTCTAAATCTTCTAGCATGCTGTAGATTTCATCTAATCACATTCTTAATAAACTGGGCCACTGACAGAATGCAATTTTCCTCTGCCTTGCTGTTTATTATTTAACTGTAACTCAGTTACAGGATATAGATAGCCGTCTGCTGAGGTATATATATTCCAAAGAAGATCAAATGGCTAGAAGCAGGGAACAATGATTTGTTTACTCAGTTTTACTCAGTTTTAGGCACTTCCAGGCATGAGATCTGCTGAGTAGAGTGCTCTTTTTTTGTTATATTTAAGGTCTAAACAAATCCTTTTTTTGGATCTGTGCACAAAGTTATTAAGACTTAAAGTATCCTTTACTTTATGATCTTAAATCTTGAAGATCCAAAGCTGGAGGAGAATATTTTGCATTAGTAGGCAGCGTGTAGCTATGTCTTTATTCAGAAATTCATTACGACTGTTTTCTGGCTGTGAGACTAGCTACTCTGGAATGGTTGTCTTTTCCTTTCTAGGTGTCCTAGTCTTAACTTTGCTATGAGAACCTAATCCTTTCATTCCTGGGCAAAAGGGACATGAAAAGAAAGAGACAGAAAACAGAAGAACAAGACTGACATGAATAAAGAATGTCCTGTTAAGCAGCTGGACTAAACTAAGAAAATAGAGTTTTTATTAGAAGGTCTTTTGTTAGGTAATTGTTTGATTGTCTTCCTGTAGTCAGGTCAAAGTAAAGAAATCAGTGCCTGGTCTAGATCAAGGAATTAGTTTATTGTGACTATAAGCATGCATCTTGTTTCATGGCCAAAAATGTCTGTCTGCCAGCTTGAAATGTTCTTCAGGCCACATCATAAGAAAATAAATAAATAAATAGTAAATGTGTGGCTCTTACATGCTGTAAATCAAAAACAGTAAATTAGGAACACCTTGGTCCGTTTTCTGGCACTGAGGGCATCTCTTGTCCAAACTACTTTACCTTATTTGTCTGAATAGATTTTCATCACATCTAAAATGTCTACTGGAAATTATGTCTAGCCCATACTAATTTCCAAGCCTTGCTTAGAATTTGTCTGAGGATGTTTTAGTGAGTTCAAATTGAAGCTAAGCTGTGAGTGTTAAGTCCTTATTCTAACTGGGAATATTATCTCCACTTAAAGACAATCAAGTTCTAGTGATTGGGAATATTCCCTGACTTCATTTAGCATACTATTAGAAATTAGAATACCAATGTAAAGTTTGTTACAACTGCTTTTTCCAGCACTATGTGCAAACTGAGCAGCAAATGCAAGCTTAACATACAGTTCCAAAAGTAATATTCAACTGACTGCCTATAAAAGATCATTTATCTTCCTGTAATATTCTGGCTCTAACTACATGCTTTTCAGCTTCAGTAACAAAAGGAGACTTTGTTCTTTCACATAATAGGTATTTTATACTATCAAGATTCACATAAAGAACAATTCTATTTCTGCACAGAATAAGGCAGGAATCCTGTAGAAAATATGAAAATTATGGTGTCATAAAGACTGAGTTGCAAAGAATTCTTATAAAGAAATTAAAGAATTAAAGAATAAATGGGTGAAATGATAGCTGTACACGACTCATTTCTCATTTTCTAACTTTTGAGGGCTTAATTTTCAAAGTTAAAAACTTTAAAAATAGAATTTGATGGTTTAAAGTCATCCTAGGTTTATGTGTTTGTAGATATATAATCATGTGGGCTTTTTGCCTGATGATACAGTTTCAGATTAAAGTGTATATTTCCTTTGATCAAGGGAAATTTGTATATACTCAGATGAGCAATTGACTTACATTATCAAACCCAAATATCAAGGTATACGGTAAATAAATTCCATTTTAATACAGTATTGTCTGGAAAAATTCTCAGCATGAAATATCAGGAACCACCAAATGAGGTCAGAAAATTATAATCAAACCAATTAATGTATTCTAATTAGCTGGGAAAAGAGGAAGCACTTTCATGCTCTATGGATGTAACCTGTTGTAAAGCTGCTGACAGAGCCATTTGCAGAACACACTAATATGAAGCTTTTATAGTATGCCTCATGTATATTCCATATCCAGCACATAATAGAAGCTAACTTCTATTTTACTTTCTGTTTGGCATTTCTTCTGTTTATACCAGCTTGTTAAGCTACCTATGATGAGGAAATAGGACACAGACTTCACTGACACGATATATCCATTCTTTAGGAAAGGGACAGTTATATAAACTTATTATTAAACAGAAAGTTTACTAAATTTTTATATCCTGCTTTTCAGAAAAGCACCATTCCATATTGATGCTACTTAAAAAAATATACTTTATAGATGAATCAGTACTCTTGAAAGGCAGCATTTTGTTTTGTTTTACTTTATGACCAATTTGAAAAATGCATCCAAAATGTCTAATCTTAGATTATACAGTGAGATCTTCAGATGATATCTTGTTTGCTTGTGTCAAAAGCTCCTTGAGGGCACAGTATTAAGTCAGGAATCATGTTTTAAAATAGCTTTAAAAGCTTCAGTTTTAACTTCAAAATCAAAAGAACTATACTTAAGGCAGGGAAGAATTTTCATCTCTTTGACTTTTACACTGAAATTAACAGTTCTGGTGACTTCTGGACAATGACATACTAACATCATTAGTGGAATCACACCAAACTTCTTCAACTTTTACTGTGAGTTGAAGCATTACTTCAGGATGTAGTCTTATTTCTGAATTATTGTGCTTTAGCTGCTTGAAATCAGACTATATGTTATTTCAAAGGTGCATGAAAATATTTAATTCATAATCTAGTTTTTCACACTCACAGTATTCGAGTATATTCCCAAGAAGTCTTTGGGAAAAAGTGATCTAAAACTCTTACATTTTCCACTATTTTCTGTGTCTAAAAGAAGAACAGAAGACCTGTCTATAAAATCTACACTTTAAGATGTGAAAGAACATCACATGAAATTTTAGAAAAACAGGAGAAGACGGGGAGAAAATAAATGTAAGGCAAAAATATATACATATATGAAAAATAAAGGGAGATGCAGACAGATACCAAAGCATTCAGGCAGAAGCATTCTGTACATTTTACTTTCAGGAAAGCTAAGCAAACCTGAAGAAGAAAACTGTCATCATGAAAATAAGAGGAAGGGGAGTCTTAAATGAGGAAATACAATACAGTAAAAATAAAGTTACGGCAATTTTCTGGAGCAGATGACGGACTTGTTTGTAATCACTGATGCGAGAGGAGAAGGTAATGTCAGATCAACATTCGTATCAAGTGATGATGGTAGGACAGAGTATAATTATATTTTTTCTTATCTGTAATTAATGTAATCATGTTAACAAAAGCCTAAGGATAAATATAAAGAAAAGAAGTTCAAAAAAATATTGAAGATGAAGAGGTCCATTACTGGGACACACAAGGACCTTTAAAACTTCATAAATGGCCAGTGCTTGCCATGTATGTCAAGTCCAAATACACACGCTCTGGAATTTAAAATATAGAGAGTGACAGATATTTGAGAGGAAAATTGATAAATTACTCTATCACAAGAGTTCACTGACAATTCTAAAAGAGCAGGAAGATACACCTTTGCTTCAGAAACTGTCCAATTCATACAAAGGGTTGGAATTATTGGTATTGGGACACTTTAACTACCCAGTAAGATACAGGGAGAGTAGGACATCAGGGCACATATGGTATGATTTTACCTCACCTAATTCTGGGTATCTACATGAGTGCTTATCATCCAAACTGCCTGTGGGGGAATAAAACCCTAGCTTAGATTACATCATTCACGACATTAAAATTGCCTTTTTGTTTCTTTGTTTACTAATGTTTTGGGTTTATGTGGCAAGGGTTCAGTAGCAGGGTGACTGCAGGGGTTGTTGCTGTGAGAAGAGCCCATAAGCTGTCCCTTGTTAGATAAGAGTCAGTTCCAGCCAGCTCGAAAAGGGACCTGCCAGTGGCCAAATTGAGCCAATGAGCAACTCTGATTGCACATCTGTGATAACATATTTAAGAAAGGGTAAGAAATACTATGCAGAAGCAGCGGTGAGAGGAGTGAGAAAATGTGAGAGAAACAACTCTGAAAACACCAAGGTCAGTGAAGAAGGAGGTAGAGGAGGTGCTCCAGGTGCTGGAGCAGAAGTTCCCTGCAGCCTGTGGAGAAGACCGTGGTAAGGTAGGCTGACCCCCTGAAGCCCATGGTGTACCGTGTTGAAGCACATATCCATGCTGCAATCTGTGGAGGACCTGCAGAGGATGTGGAGGAGCAGTCCACATGGATTCACCAAGGGGAAGTCATGCTTGACCAACCGGATAAACTTCTAAAATGAAATCACCAGCCTGATGGATGAGGGGAGAGCAGTGGATATTGTCTTCCTGGACTTCAGTAAGGCCTTTGACACTGTCCTCCATAAGATCCTCATAGAGAAGCTGTTGAAGTATGGGCTGAATAAGCAGACAGTGATACGGATTGAAAACTGGCTGAACGACTGGGCCCAGAGGGTGGTGGTGAGTGGTACAAAGTCTAGTTGGAGGCCAGTAACTAGCAGAGTACCCCAGGGGTCAATACTGGGTCCAGTCCTGTTTAACATCTTCATTAACCAACTGGATGAAGGGGTAGAGCACACCCTCCATAAGTTTACAGATAATAGGAAAACTGGGGCAGTGGCTAATTCACCAGAGGGTTGTGCTGCCATTAGGAGGGACCTTTACAGGTTGGAGATGTGGGCTGACAAGAACCTCATGAAGTTCAACAAGAAGTGCAAAGCCCTGTACATGGAGAGGAACAGCCTCAGGTACCAGTATATGCTGGGGACCACCCAGCTGGAAAGCAGCCTGGCAGAAAAGGACCTGGGGGTCCTTGTGGACACCAAGTTGAACATGAGTCAGTAATGTGACCTTCCTACAAAGCAGGTTAACAGTATTCTTGGCTGCACTATGCAAAATGTTGCCAGCAGGTTGAGGGAGGTGATCCTTCCCCTCTACTCAGTGTTTGTGAGGCCACACATGAGTACCGTGTCCAGTTCTGGGCCCCCCAGTTCAAGAGAGATGTGAAGCTACAGGGAAGAGTCCAGCAAAGGGCCACAAAGATGATTAAAGGGCTAGAGCACCACTCCTTTGAGGAAAGGCTGAGAGAGCTGGGACTGTTTAGCTTAGAAAAGGGAACACTTTGGGGATTTTATCAATGTCTATAAATACCTGAAGGGACGGTACAATGAAGGTGGAGCCAGGTTCTTTTCAGTGGTGCCCAGTGACTGGAGTGGCTCAGAGCTTGAGTGGGGAGGGTTAAGAAATGGCTTTAATCTGGAGTGGAGGGGTTGAATCAGATGACCTCCAGAGGTTCCTTCCGAACTGAACCTGTGATTCTGTGACCCCACACTGGAGCAGCTGGATATGGCCTGAAGGAGGCTGCAGCCCATGGACAACCCCCGCAGGAGAAGACTCTGGGCCAGAACTGCAGCCGATGGAGAGGAGACCATGCTGGAGCAAGTGGTCTGGCAGGAGCTGCTGCCTGTGGTGGACTCATGCTGGAGTAGTCCTTTCCTGAAGGACTGTACCCCATGGTATGGACCCATATTGGAGCAGTTCTTGAAAAGCTGCAGCCTATGGGAAGCCCACGTAGGATCGGTTCATGAAGGACTGTATCCTGTGGGAGGAACACCACGATAGAGCAGGGGCAGAGAGTGACAATGAAGGAGAAGCAAAGACAAAGTGTTATGGACCGACCACAACCCCCATTCCCCATTCCCCTGCACCACTCAGGGACAGATAGCATGTTGTGGTTTAGCCCTGGCAGGCAGCTAAGTGCCACACAGCCACTCACTTACTCTCCCCAGGTGAGATGGGGGAGAGAATCAGAAA
>VXAL01003754.1:38390-54845 GCA_013399475.1 Chauna torquata
AACGTCCTTCCCTTCCTCCTTCTTTACCCCAGCTTTTATTGCTGAGCATGACGTCATGTGGTATGGAATATCTCTTTGGTCAGTCTGGGTCATCTATCTTGGTCCTATCCCCTCTCAGCTTCTTGTGCACCCTCAGGCTCCTCGCTGACAGGGCAGCACAAGAAGCAAAAAAAGTCCTCGGCTCTGTGTAAACACTGCTCTACAACAACCAAAAATATTGCTACTATTTTAATCAAAAATCCAAAACGCATCATTGTGTGAGCCTCTACAAAGAAAATTAACTCTGTCCCAGACAAAACCATGATGAAGTAGAAGAAGTGGGGTAGGGGAAAAGTGTTTTATTTAGCTTTCAGTTCTAATGGTTCTCTATAGTTATTAATTGGCAATAAATTAAATTAATCTTCCCCAAGCCAAGTCTCTTTTGCCTGTGATAATAATTGATGAGAGATCTCCCTGTCCTTATCTCAGCCCATGAGATATTTCATCATATTTTCTCCCCATATCCTGTTGAGGAGGAAGAGTGAGAGAGCAGTGTGGTGGGCACCTGACATCCAGACAAGATCAACCCATCACAACCGTAAAGAGAATGCAGATGACTGGTAAAGATGTAGTAACTATTGACAGTGGGATAAGGTTTTGCGAACTGAATCCTAGTGAAATTTTTGAATGCATAGTGATATGTAACGCCTCCAGAAGAGGTTCTCTTACATTTAATTCAAAAACTAGGAAGTCTGAGCATATGAAGAAGGAAGGTTGTTTATGTCAGAGTAGTCATAGAATAAATGATCATCATTCTTGTGTTAAGTAGCAAAATTAACATCAAAATAAACTGTATGAAGGAATTAAATATTTTAGTTTATATTACATTATTCTAGTAGAAATATAGAGACAAATATGTTGTATATTAGTTCAAAATAATAAAATCAGACAGTATGTAAGACATCCTATGAAGTAGGTCAAAAGACATAAAGAAATCTCAATATATTATTCATTTTTAACAAATTATATTGATACACACACAAAATGTTCTTCTGCAAGAAAGAATGGATGTGTTTTAAAAAATCAACTTGGCTAAATCAAGATGCTTATTCCTGAACCTCAAACAAAAAAAAAGAAGCACTGAAAATGTTAAACTTAGGAGAAGGTACTAAGAATAATTTGACATGCAAAATCAGAAAAGCCAATGCACACAAAAGTTTCAGAGACTGCTCTCCATATAAATAGGCAAACAATTTTTATTGCTTTGGTATCAGTTCATAAAATTACTTTGTATTAATGATGCTAAAGCAGCATCTTCATAACTATTTGTTTTTGACACAGATTTTTCACTCCATTTGCTAGTTATTCCTTTCTAGTTTCTTTCTCCTATGACAACCGCATGTGTAAAATGTGTTTGTGTGTTCATAGGTTCACTCTTTCTGAAACATTCAGAAATGTTGGGTATTAAAATTACAGTGCAGTGGTAGAAGACCATATATATTCTTCACATCTAAAATAAGTCATAGAAACTGGAAACTATCCAGAGATTACTGGAAGAGAATGTAAAGCTGTCACTGATATACAGAAAAAGGCAAGGATAGTTCAAGGAAACCAACTTTTTAAAAATAACTAAAACCAGGAAGTAATATAGAAGAAAGTCTGCTTGCCTGCAGAGAAATTACCTAAGGAAGTTTCCACTGATCTTGAATATCCAATGCAAAGAAACAATGGAAGAAGGAAGATATTGATGTACAGTAAACCAAGCATGAAATTCTGAAGCAGTATAAAGGCTAGACATTCAATTTTCCTGCCTCTTAAAAGAAAAGTTATTTACAATTAACTTAGTCTTGAAACTTGAGCTCCTAATAACTTAATGATATTTCTCACCTCCTAGTGCTTTTTATCCTAGTGACTACTTAATATAAACTCTATTTCATTATGTTTGTTCTTTTTATTATTAATTTTATTGTGGTGAATTTTTATACTCTTTCTTGTATGCTCATTTCTCCATTCTGTATCATTTGATTTCATTTTACTTGATTATCAGATCTGTATTTATTTTTGTGTGTGTTCGTACTGTTATATGTATTTCTTAGCATGCATATAGTATAGATTTTGTAAGTGTGGATTCATAAGTATTTGTTTTTCTCCTGTGTTTGTATATTACCTGACACAATGACTGGCTCCTGAGCCATGACAGAAAAAANCATGTAATTATATATAACTAATAAAAGTTTATTAATAACATTTCTATATATATCTGGATATGTGGAGAGAGGGAGACAGAGAATTATTATAAAGAAACTTGCTCTGCCTATCAATCTTCTTTATAGTTGCATCTTCCACTTTCATCTAATGAAAAGTAGATTGGGAAGAATCTTTGAATCTGCCCTTTTTCTTTCTAGCCACAAGAAGCAAGCAAGACACTAATTGTAAAATCTATGGCTGACAACTCTGCACTGAAAATAAGCAGGTCTAATTAATACAACTAAATTGCAGCATTTGCAGTTAGCATTTAACCTCACAAAGAAAATAACAGCAAAATTAGTTTCAGTTCCACCAGTCCCTTTACTAAATGCAAAATCACATGAACGGAAAGTTGCTGACAGAACTGTCTCATGTAACAGATTTTATTTTGTGGAATCTTTCCTACAGCAACATTGACAAGGATCCCCTTTCCTAAAATCTACTTCTTTTCATAGGCTTTTAAGAAGCTTTATGTCACATCCGGCAACTAGTAATACCTTGTAATTCTTTGCTGAGAACTCCACAGCGATCTTTCATTCCATGAACCAAGTCATTAAAGTTGGCTTATCTGGCTGGTGCTGAAAAATAAACAAATGAACACGCATACACACATGCACACACATGCTCACAGAGTCCACACTGAGGATCAGCACATGTATTCCTTAAGAAGTGGATAAACTTGTTTTCCTCTCATACTAATGAGAACATGTGTCTTCCAGATGCACTGGGTCAGACAACTGTCCTCCATGAGGGGAGAATACTTTCCAGTACTCACGTTCTGACATCCTGAAATAGATCTATGTGGAATGAAGTCCACTGGGCAAAATTGGAGTAGAAATTAGTTTTGCTTTGGCCTTTGGACGAAACCACCATTGTCTTAAAAGAGAGAGAACTATTCGTAATCAACACAACATATGTGTATAAACACATATATATATGTTTATGTAAAATATAACTAGTATGTTATGTGTGCATATGAACATATATACATAAATTACAATAATAAATCAGGAGTTCAATGTGCTTTTCTATATAGGCTATTAAAAATACTGCCATATTGAAACCTAAGGAGAAGGTTCTAAACTTTTTCCTTTGTCAGCTTTTAATAGATCTAATTGTCTAATTATCTGCTCCAGTGCAATGGTGGAGTGTTTTAACATTTCTCCTCTCCCCCAGGGAACATGAACAGTCTCTGGGAAGTTGCCATCTGCTTCCATTTAGAATCCTTGTGAAACACTCATTTAAGCACTGAGGGTTGCCAACTTCATCTGTCACTAAGCTTTGTTCACAAAGGATTGACCATTTTATTATTCTGATTCTTGTTAGATGTTGTTAAAAATATCCCAATAGGAAGACCAGTTTATTATCAGAAATGAAAAGATATGTATATATATTTACTGAAAATGGCCACTGTACCAGCAATGTCACTGCAGGTAGAAAGTGGCTAAAGTAACATTTCAACATTTATGACTTTATGATTTATGAAAATTATGATTTATGAGAACCTTGATGGTTCTCATTTGATCAGTTTATGAAACACATGTTCTGAAATCATGCAATGATCATGCACAGCAGACATAAGAACAACCAAACCAAACCAAACCACTACCCCTTAGAAAATAAGCACTGCTTGTTTTACAGCGTGAAGCTCAACTCCGTTCTGTAGCTCACCTCAATGAATGCACAACTACTGCTTGCAAAATGTAGAGGGTCTTGAGTGCTCTAACAGCTCATATAATTTGTTGATTATTGCATGGACCAGTATAACTGAAACCAGTGCTAGTATAACATGGTTCTGCTTCTCCCCAGAGATTTGTATGCATAATATCGTTCTGAAATGCTAACGCTACAAACAATGAGAACCCAAGACCTATGTATCCATGCAGCCAGTTAATCAGAATATGTTCAGGTACTAGTTGAATTTTTTCCAGTGTTTTCCACACTGGAGTTGGAGATTAGTCATTTATCAGGTCCTGCACCATATAGTGTTTTTGTAATAAAGAGACATAACATCTAGTAACATTTATAGAAAAATCAAGTGAATAAAAGCTTATGTGAATGCAGATCATTTTTATAAGCTACAGATCTGCAAGGTCAGGCTCTGACTTTCAAGATTTTAGGTTGTATAAGCTATTTTTCCAACATAATTCTAACTACCTGTTTCCCCTCTCATTTTTAATACTTTGAAGCAGTCATAATCCTGACCTTTTTTGTATCTCACTGGAATCCTTCCCCATCTAGGGTCAAGGCAGAGTCCCAAGCTTTGTCTTTTTCAAGACATGACTTCTCTGGGACATATTCTACATGAATGAACCATCTACCCATGGCTTCTACAGAACAACTGAGATAATTTTTGAAGTGCCGTGCTACTCTGTTTAGCTAGGGTTATGTTTATGAAGCAAGCTGTAAAATGTTGTGGGAAATATTGTCTTAATTATATATATATATGCGTAGATATAATACCCCTTACGTTTATAAAAAGTTGACCATCCCGCTATATCATATGCTCTTTCATAAAGCTTCCCTAAAAATGAAAATAAAACTCGTACAAGAAAGCAATTTCAATGCCTAAGGGGTATTGTTTTAACTAGCTTATAATGTGAATTCCATGCCAGGAGATTTGTTTTATTTTAGTTATTTCCAAAACTTATGTGCAAGTGCATAATTGTATAATCATGTCACTGCCGCACCAAACTCCTCTAATACGAGGTAATTTTAGGTTGTTAATTTTTCCCCAGAAGACATCATTTTTGAAACCATACAGCCTATGTATTTGTTACACCATAGCATGCCTCCCTCTACTAAGATTAAAACTGTAAAATAATGAGTAGTTGTAATCAGTTTGAAATTGGTGTCCCACTGCTGTTATACAGTGTTCACATAAAGGACTTTTACTAGTGTCTTAAAAAAATCTGTTTTTAAACTTATATTCAGAAAACAGCAAAGAATCCTCACCAAAAGGGGAGAGGCTTCCATGATAAAGCAGATAGAATATTCTATTGCGATAGAAAGAGAGGGAAGGGATGGGAAAAAATAATTCATTTAAGTTAGTTACAGATTAAAAGAAAAAAAAAAAAAACCTCTCTGAACCTAAACTTCATCATTAAGTGATTGTCATCGCTTTGACCTCCACCACCAAAACAGTTGAACTACAACTACCAATACAATAAAGCAATTTTATTTTATTTATTTATTTATTTATTTTACTTTAAAACAAATTTTCTAGGATTTTCTCTTTTCTTTTCTTTTCTTTTCTTTTCTTTTCTTTTTTCTTTTCTTTTCTTTTCTTTTCTTTTCTTTTCTTTTCTTTTCTTTTCTTTTCTTTTCTTTTCTTTTCTTTTCTTTTCTTTTCTTTTCTTTTCTTTTCTTTTCTTTTCTTTTTTCTTTTCTTTTCTTTTCTTTTCTTTTCTTTTCTTTTCTTTTCTTTTCTTTTCTTTTCTCTTCTGGTACTTAGGTTCCATAGTTGCACATCAACACACTCAAACAAAGAAGACTGCAAGAAATCTTTGTCCTACCCTGAAATGAACCTGTGAAACACTCAGATGTCTCTAGACATCCCCATCCATAGCTTCACTTTAACATCCTGATTTCCACAATTCCTTAAATGTTTCTCATCTCGGGCTGTAGTTTGATCTTGTAGATTACATGGCATCCTCTCACTTCAGACTGCAATTATTCTGTTGACTTCTCTACGTGAAGTCAAAGTGTTTCTTTCATTTAGGAATGATTGTACCCTGCAGATCAGAATTCCCCAAATTTGACATGTCACCATTGCCTTTTTATGAATAACCTAAGAGTTACTTACACTGTTCTCTTTCTGTTTCAGTTCTGCCTTGTCCTTTGTAGGCATGACTTTTTTACAGCAAGACTCTGGGCTATGTGGCTCCCTCCATCACGGCTGTATCTACTTCAGTTCTATGAAGATTAGTGTATCCTGTGAGATTAAGTATAATTATTTATACTTTTCAGAATTTACAAGATCATGCCTATTATTTACCATCAAAATTTTGTTCATTGTCATTGCTTCCTTATAGGAGATCTATGGTTGAAACCCAGCAAATGTTCAGAAACTGCATATTTCATGTTATTCTCAGAGAGTTTTGATGGGGAAAGTATGTATTTTTGTACTTGGTCATTATTGCACTCATTCTCTCTGAATTGTGTTCTTTTTGTTGAAGAATGATGGATTGGTTTCAAAAGCTGTATTAGTACATCAATAAGTATTCTTGTTGTCACTACCAAAACCAAAAGGATTGCTGTCACCAAGTCCTAGTATTCCAAAGCCTTAAAGACATCTTCCAGTTTGATTTCCTGAATCCATGAATAATTATTTCTTTCTAAAGAGCATCAGAGCTTTAACAGTAGGACAGGAGAGTTTCTTCTTTGTTCCTTCACTGTTTCCAATCCAGTCTATGCTATGTCCTGATGGTTAAAGGAGCTCCCCTGGGAGATGAGAAGTGTGGTTTGCATCCAAGTATCCTATTTATGGAGGAAGAGTGCAATCTGCTGAGAGTTTTGAGCTCCTCAAAGAGATTAGTGTCATCTTATAGTAGTGTAACTAAGGTAATAACTGCTACAGCAGGGTGGGAACTGAGTCAATTTTAACAAGTTCATAGACAAATGCACAAGTCTATGTGTAACTATATGTAGTTGCAAACTTGGCAACACCACTCATTTCATGAATCACTCTAGCGCTGCTACTTTTTGACTTTTCACTTTATATTTTTTTCTTTTACAAAGACATGCCATGTTTTCCCCTTAGTTTGAAGTTCTATTACCACCAATTTGATTTTAAGAGCTTGAAAGAATTGGTCAGTTAATTGAAATTAAATAAGCTTCCTTGAAGTGTTTTCTTTTGGTAACTATTCTTTTTTCCTCATATCTTACAAGTCTTGATTTTTTTATTTATCTGACTTACATGTTTCAGAATTGCTACATATTCAATACTCATCTGGAATTCTTGCTGGTCAATGTTTCATATCATAATATTTGGTGGAAGAGCACACAAGCAGAGTCTTTGTGTTTCTTTAGATACAGCGTGTCCAAGACAAATTCATGTATAATCAGGATTTTTTATGACAAATTTTCCCATTTTATATTTTATGGTGAGTTTTGATGCCACACAGTCTGTACTTTCTTCAAACGTGTCAAAGACCAATTACTGAATGTCAGAAATTACCTCACTCTCAGTGACACTGCTTTTGCACCAAACATTCACAAGCTGAGTCAACAAACCAAACAGCAAGTATTTCAGTTTCACTGTCAGCCATGAAAAAGAAAATATGCTGTCTCCCAGACAGCAGTTGACACATAGCCTTGGTTTTTCTCTGAAATACAAGTGTTCCAAGCCAAGTTATTGAGGCAGAAAATAAATCAACCAATAGCTGAAAACCGTTGTCAGAATATAGCTTGACAAGGCATGCATTTAGCAGCTAGATGCCAGTGCCAGGGCAAGTAATGCTCCCAGCCCTTCCTGGGTGCAGCTGCCTGGGTTCAGGGTAGCCTAGAAATGGTGCCACTGGTGGCCAGCAGACAGGTCTCCTGGAAATCTCTGCTAAGAAATTGCATGGAGGATTCCTTCTCAATAGCTCTGCTAGCAAACTTCAGCAGGGGGTTTACCCATTTGGCTCACAAGCAGTGTTTAAGTGAAGGCATTTGTACTTGATCCTTGCTTGATCTATGCCTTTGCCTGGCCATGTATCCCACTAATCTAGGGCTGCAGGCTGACTTACCAGCTTGACCTCAGATCTGCGTCATCCTTATGGACTGCCTAGCAATCTGGCTTATCAGCTGGGGCTGGTTACTGTCACAGAATCTGTCCTGCTGCCTCACTGGGAATGGGCTCTGGCTGGCAAGCCCCCTGTCTTGCTCCCCCAGCTCCTAGCCCTTGAATGGCTGCCACTGATTGCAGCATAACAGCCAGATATTCTGCTCACTCCTTTAAAGGAAACAGGGATCCACAACACTGTAAGGCTAGTGTTTCCTCCTCCAGAGAAGTTCTGGGTTGCCAAGTGGGCAAGGCTCTAGATCTGTGGTTGGGGGTCTGAAAGGGATGGGCTTTCAGACACTTGTGTGAATTTAACTCTTCCTGTTGGCCCTTGCTAGACCAACCCGCTCTATTGCATCTGTACCTGGTTTTATATGTTTATATATAACAATTATATATGTTATATTTAAGACATATTACCAGCACCTTCACACATGAGCCCTCAAGGCCACAGCCCCACTCAAGCTGCTGGTGCAGACTGTCACAGTCACACATGCACAAAGAACTCTCTGGGACACTGCTGCTCCCATAGTCATATCCCCAGTGCTCTCACCCTTAGGGACACAGAGGTGCTCCCACATCCAGAGCTGTTCCTTAGTGATCCAAACAGCTCTGGCTCCCAGACCACTTCACCAGCTGGTCCAGCTTGATATTTGGTAATGATCACATGCTCAACGTGATACCCTCAGTAGCTCCAGTTGCTTGGACCACTGTCCTGGTTTCTGTTGGGATAGAGTTAATTTTCTTCCTAGTAGATCGTATGGTGCTGTATTTTGGTTTTAGGATGAGAATAATGTTGATAACACACTAATGCTTTAATTTGTTGCTTGCACTAAGATGAGGACTTTTCAGCTTCTCATGCTGCCCTGCCAGCAAGGAGGCTGGAGATGTACAAGAAGCTGAGAGGGGACACAGACTGGACAGCTGATCTAAGCTGGCTAAAGGGATATTTCATGCCGTATGTCATGCTGAACAATAAAACTGGAAGGAGTTGTTTGTGGTGAGCAATTGTGTCTTGCATCACTTGTTTTGTTTATTCTTTTTGTTGCTGTTGCTATTTTTCCTTTTCTTCTCTTTCCTTTTTTTTTTTTTTTCATTTTTATTAAACTGTCCTTATCTCTACCCATGAGTTCTTGCACTTTTCAATTTTCTCCCCATCCCGCTGGGTGCGGGGAGAGAGTAAATGGCTGTGTGGTATAAAGCTTCCTGATGGGTTAACAACAACTACAGACCCGCATACACACATGCACATTTTCCTTACTGGAAAAAAAGATGAAGGTGAGGTTTCATGAGAAGAAAGGACAAACTGTGCTGGCCAGGCACAGGACATGGCACGACAAGTGTGCTAAAATGCAAAAAATTTACAAGTGATCAGCCCTTTCTATTCCCTTATGCTTCTATTTTCCTGTGCTTGTTCCTCCTCAAAACACCTAAAATTATCTCTTCCTGTGTTTGGTTCCTCCCCCAAAAAAGTCCTGTGCGATCCCAAAATGCTCTTACTCTGCATCTAGTAATGTGTTGCACCCCTAGATTGTGACCTTCCTTTAGTCTGAAAGGTGATTACAGAGCTCCTGATGACTCTGGACATCATCTGGGTGGGTTTCACACCTGGACACTGGGGCTGACGTTCTTCTGGTACTGCCCTAGAGGGGCCCCTGACAGTGTCCTTCCTCTGAGTCCTTAATATGTATTCCCATCTGCCGTTGTGCCCCTGTGCTCCTCAGGGCTTGTGAAGATGTGCCTGTGATAGGCTGATTTCTTCTGTGAAGGGCTTGGGAACAGCCAGGCAGGATATTGTTTGGGCTCCCCTTTCTGCCATTGTCTCTCTGTGCTCCTCTGTGGGTGTGCAGATAAGCTTTTATCACATAACCTAAGAGTATCCTCAATGCAAAGGATAATTCAGAGAATGGACTAATAAAATAAATTGCAAACAAACTGTCATTTACACAATATTCTAAAGGAACAAGAGCAGCGATACACGTTGCTACATAAATTCTAAGAAATAATATAGGACGAGGCATCTGTGTCTTCATGATGTTGATATATTAAACATACTAGGAACAAAGCAGAAGACAGCTAACAGAACACTGTAATACGATATAAAAATAAGAAAGCAGATTATGCTAGTCAAGAACTGTACTATGTCTTCAACAGAGCTTTGAATCAAATTAACACACTAATTTATGCAATTTAACATATCATGAAAATGGATTCAAGTTTCTAGACAGAAAAAGTGTAATGAATAATGTCATTCTGTCTGTCAGTTACCTCCAAATCTGATGAGAACTTCTGAGCAGAAAATAATTGGTGGTATGAGATTGCTAAGTATGATACATGATATTTTTCCCTGAGAATTGGTCTCACATGGCCATTGTTAAAGACAGGATACTGGGATAGGTATGATATTTATACGATAAAATGTTAACACACTGTTATATGTTGTATTTTTATTCTTTTTTATTCTTTATTCTATTTGTGAACTGTCTGCAGACAGTCCTGCCAATGCACTGCACATAAGTGCTGTATTTGGAGACTACTACAGGATGGGAGCCTCAGTATCCAAGAAGTCTCCCTGGAACATGTCCAAGAAATATGAATTATAAAACCTTTCCCCTTTTATTTATTTATTTATTTTTCATACAGTTACTTTTAACTCTCATTTTTTAGTTTTGTTTTGTTTTATGTTATTTTAGTTACAGGAATAACACATAGAGTTGTGTTGCATAAGTCCCCAAAACTATCCCTGTCATTCACTAAAATTTTAATATGACTTTATGAGTTTATAATTTTATGAGTTTATAATTTTAAAATGACTTTATAAGAGTTTTTGCAACAGAAGGTGTCTTGAAGCTGACAGAAAGCTTGGAATATTACAAGGTATTATGCATACTGAAGAATTATTTTTCCCACTTAAAAAAAAGAAAAAGAAAAATCTTTAGAATTTATCATGTTTATATTAAGTGAGTTTCAAAAATGCAAATTATTAACAAGTCCTCTGTAGTCACTGCACAGAATTCTCCTTTATTTGAACCAATACTATGATTTACAGATCAATCCACAGTACTGCTAAACTGGTGTCACATACTCTACAGAGAAGTCCGGTTGTTTCACACCTCTGATAGAGCTACGGAGTCACCAATCTGTTCACCCTTCATGTGGTCTACAAACACTTCCACAATAGACTCCCATTCCTCCTGTTCCAGACCTTAATACAGTATTACACCAGGTCTAAAAATAAACAATATTGAAGATACTGAACCTCAAAATTGCAAATACCTTGTATGTTCAAGGGGAAAATTTTATTTGATTCACATCCTATAATTAGAAGACCTTAATAGTCTCGGAGGACTTTTGGGCTCTTTGATCTGCCTTGAAGGAAGCTAAGTCTCATTCACTTGGCACCTAAAGGTTTCAAGAAATTATTTGCAACATAGTATATCGACATTAGTAGTGGACCAACCCATGGAAATGTATAATTAATTTATAAGCTTGAAAGAGTTTGAAAATAAATAAATAAATNAAGTGAATTAGTTAAAATATAACAGAGAAGTCAGGTTAGGTTTCTGCATTTTTTTATAGGCTATTTACCTGTAATGGGAAAATCTATTTGCTGTCTTTGTTATTAAATCGTCACAAGCTAAAATTGCAATAGTGCATGTCACTTACTGTATATGCCTGGATTTTATAATAAAGAGATTTTAGTAAAATTTTCAACTAAATATTTCTTTTCAGTCATAATTCTGTACAACTGTAACCTATTATTTATATTTTTGTGCCAAAAATGCAATATAGAAAGGTACTTCAAAATTTCTTCTAAACATAACTGAAAAGTAATAATATAGCTCTCTACATATAATCCCCTCAACTGATAGATTTGTTAGACAGAAAATATATCTTTACATTAAATTCTGGACAGTTTTTAACCTGTCCTACAAAAACAATTCAATATATGACCTCCATTTTTTTAACTGTTATGAAAAGCTCCGTATTACTCTCAAATTTATGTTTTTCTATATTATTCTCTTATACAACACTTTACACCTTTTCCAGCAACAGTGAACAATCCATCTCCGCTTGTGCCTCTACAGAAATCTTTTAAATAGTCTTTTTCTCCAATTAATCTAAATTTCTTCCAGTTTACCAGTGTCCTTGTAATTTAATGCCAGACTTGGTTGCCCATAGAAGTGATCTAACCAGGGTCACACAGAAACCATTATCTAGTTTGATCCAGAGCATGATGCCTCTGGACATCCACTTGTATGCATCAATCATTATCAGTTTCTCCTCCTTCCAATATGTTTCAGCTTCACTTTAGGAACTGTAAAAAAGGAAAGAGGATTTTTGTTGTTGTTTTGTTTTTTTCTTTTGTTTGTTTGTGGGTTTTTTTGTTTGTTTGTTTGTTTTTTTTACAAAGGACAGAGGCATTAAGACATAGACACAAAATTCTAGCAGAAGATGCTACGTCCTAGAGCCAGCATAGTGTCTGGAAAAGAGAGCAAAGAGACAGTAATCATCTCTATTTATAAGAAAACACTGCAAGGTATTGAATTCTTCCTCTAAGATTAATATAAGTTAAAGACATGTCTTTGCAGGACTTGGTTTATTATAGGCAACAACAAATAAAATAGTAAATTTAACTACTGCCTAGATTGAAAAGTGTGACATGAAACAAACATCAGTTAGGATACCACATACACAGTGGGCATCTTATGAAGATCTCCACAGGCTACTATGAACCTTATCAGATTGTGCACACATATTTCCCTGAATTTTATTAGAAAAAATAGACAAATAAAAATTGTTCCAGTATTATGTGTCTTGCCCAACACTTCTTGTCCATGGATGCAGTACTTTTCAAATACTGTTGCCCAGTGCAGATTTCTGTAAAATTAAAAACATTTTCATACATCGAGAATGTAAATTATGTGCATTATCTCAGAAGATATTAGTGTGACCACTAATCTGTAGTCCACAAATATCTATGGTGCTTATTCTTAGACGTCAGATTCTACAGATCACAAGAATCAGAATGAGATGTAAAGATCCTGTTATGACAGTACAGGAGTATCTCCTGTCTTTGTATATTGTCAGAATGACTTCATTTCCAGTAGATGTCCTTTTGACAGCAATGAGCTACTAGATATTAATATAAATTTGAAAAAGAAAGATAACAGTATCTTATCTATGTCTGTGTAGGCAAGTTTACTCCTCTGAAATTAGTACTGTATTTTAATGAAATGAAAGCTATTAAGATTTTTTAAAGACAAAAACTGGAAGAAATGTTGCTGTATTAAAAAAGAAATACAGGCCAAAAAAAACCACTCACTTTAAGAAACAGTTTTTAGCAGAGTGCATTTTTTTTTCTCGAAACCAGCTTCCTGATACTGCTACAGTAATATCTAATAAGCCTTTTGCAAATTGTAACATTTCTGAGTGTAATGCAAATAAGCAAGTTTTTGATTTCAAAACTGAGTATCAGAAGTTACAAAGATGACAGATTTTTATATAATTTATCTCAATGAAAAAAAATCAGGGCTTATTTTGCTTTAAATTTTGTGGTAATACCTTCTCATTTATCATAATGGAGTTTATCATAATTTGATTTATATTTTTCCAAAAAATAAACTATTTTCTAAAAAATCACAATAACTTGGTAGAAGCACACACATTCAGATGTGTCTGTTTCAGTGATCATTAAACAGTAAGAAAAAAATTACCTATTTATGTTGTTTTTCAGGAAGTCTTGGACTTCACGAAACATTACAATAAACAGAAGACCAAATCCAGCACAGGAGTTAAGCATACAAAAATACTTCCAGAAAAAAAAAAAAAAAATTAGGGACCATAAAGGCATTCTTCATTCCTTGAAGTTTCTTTATTTATATACAGAATCACAGAATCACAGAATCACAAGGTTGGAAAGGACCTTCAAGATCATCTAGTCCAACCGTCATCCTATCACCATTACTACCCACTAAGCTACTAAACCATATCTTGTAGCACCTTGTCCAGGCGCCTCTTAAAAACCGCAAGGGTCGGTGACTCCACCACCTCCCTGGTCAGGCCGTTCCAGTGCTTGACCACTCTCTGAGAGAAAAAGTTTTTCCTGATATCTAGTCTAAATTTCCCTGTGCGCAACTTGCGGCCGTTACCTCGAGTCCTATCATTAGTTATGTGGAAGAAGAGGCCGACCCCCTCCTCATCACAACCTCCCTTCAGGAAGTTGTAGAGTGCAATGAGATCTCCCCTGAGCCTCCTCTTCTCCAGACTAAACAATCCCAGCTCCCTCAGCCGCTCCTCATAAGGCTTGTGTTCCATACCCCTCACCAGTTTCGTTGCCCTTCTCTGGACACGTTCCAGGGCGTCGATGTCTTTCTTGTAGTGAGGGGCCCAAAACTGAACACAGTACTCGAGGTGCGGCCTCACCAAAGCTGAGTACAGGGGGATGATCACCTCCCTGCTCCTGCTGGTCACACTGTTTCTAATACAGGCCAGGATGCCATTGGCCTTCTTGGCCACCTGAGCACACTGCTGGCTCATGTTCAGCCTGGCATCGATCAACACTCCCAGGTCCCTCTCCTCATCGCTGTCTTCTAGCCACTCAGCCCCAAGCCTATAGCGTTGCATGGGATTATTGTGGCCAAAGTGCAGGACCCAGCACTTGGCCTTGTTAAACCTCATCCTGTTCCCCTCAGCCCAGCAGTCCAGCCTATCCAGATCCCTCTGAAGGGCCATCCGACCCTCAGGCAGATCGACATTACCTCCCAACTTGGTGTCGTCTGCAAACTTACTGAGGGTGCACTCAATCCCCTCATCTAAGTCATCAATAAAGATATTAAACAAGATAGGCCCCAGTACCGACCCCTGGGGGACACCACTCAGACAATATAAGAGTAATATTTTTAAAGCGTTATTTTTAAATCTATACATTTTCTTTTAGATTTCTAAATCAGAAAATATTCTAAATCAGAAAGTATTTCAAAATATAAACATTCATGAAAGTTCTCAAGAATTTAAACACAATTGAACAATGATTGAAGGAGTGATTCATATGCTTTTGTTTTAACTTTCAGCACCCATCTTTTGCAGAAACCTTGGGGGCACAAGTATATGAACCAAACAGGCAAGTTCAGCTTGCGAAAGTCTAGAGCTAGACGATAAAAAATGGGGATCACCAGCCTGGTTTATTAACTCTTGCTGGTCGTACTTTATTGAGTATTTAATAAAGGTGCTTCTACATCACCTGAGAAAACTCACCTGCAGTCCTCCTCTTTCAGATAGATGCTCATAACTTCTCTTTCCAAGCAGAACACAGGTTGTGCCAATAGTACCTGTGGGACTGTTAGGTCAGGATGTGCAGGCTCCTGATGAGCAACATAGATGCTGTCCTAAGGATTAGTACAAGTTGCCAGGCCAGTGGAAGGTGGCATGCAGGACCTGATGGCAGAAAGACAAAAATTCATGCACAGATCTTGAGATGTGCTATGAAATTTAGCACAGGCTACTTTCAGTTAACAGGGATGAAATAAACTTTTGAATAATAGCCTAAATGAAACACTACACTTGATTCTCTGTGAAAAAGCTTTCTACTTTTATTTTCTCTACACAAAACATTTTGGTATTTTTTCAGGAGAACAAGGGACATTTGGGATCAAATAAAGTGAGTAAGATTATGGCCAGCAAGCACAAGCAATGCTGTAATTGAAACGACCATGGTTTATACTAATGTTCTGCTGACCTCCATGGAGGATCCTGACTAGAAAGATATATAATATATATTTGCCGCCTGTGGTGGATTGACCCTGGCCAGCAACTAAGCCCCCATCCAGTTTCTCTCTCATTGCCCCCACTCCCCTCAGCAGGGAGAAAACTGGAAGAGCAAAAGCCAGAAAAAACTTGTGAACTGAGATAAAGATAATGTAACGGTGAAGCAAAGCTACACACAGAAGCAAAACAGAATAAGAAATTTGTTCACTATTTACCATTGGCAGGCAGACTTTTAGCCAGTTCCTGGAAAGGAGAGCCTCAGCACATGCAAAGGTTACTTGGGAAAACAAATGCCGTAACCACTAATGTCCTCCTGCTTCCTCCTCCTTCCCCTGAGGTTTTATTGTTGGTCACAATGCCCTGTGGTGTGTCCTTTGGTGAACTCCAGTCATTTGTCCCCAACTTCTTGTTCACCTCTGCAGGGTGCAGAGTGGGAGAAAGAGAAAGTCTCTACACTCAGTAATAGCCAAAGAACTGGTGAACTATCAACACTGTTTTAGTCATGAATCCTGAAAACAGCACCATACAGACAGCTATGAGGAAAATTAACTCCATCCCAGCCAGATCCAGTACACCACCATGTTCCAAGCTCAAACTCACCTGTATGAACATCTTTTTCAAAACTACGGTCTATTAAAAATATGGTCTATCTTCAATGCAACACTCAAAACAAAACAAAACAAAACAAAACAAAA
>VXAL01003754.1:63274-103261 GCA_013399475.1 Chauna torquata
TCATATGATTAACTTTCATTACTCCTGACATGAGGATTTTTCCCCTTTGGAACTTCACTCATTCCTTACAATGTTAAGAACAACTTCCATTGTATTTGTATCATTGTATTTGTCTAAAGAAATAATTAAAAGTTAGGTAGAAAATCAGAAAATATTTATGAGTCTACATACCCCTACTATTAAATATATTTACATAATTCAGTACTAAAGAGTAAAGAGTAGCAATCACAGAGTTGTCACCCATTCAAAAGCCAATATTTTTCCTGCATATAACAATCACTGCTAGAAAAGCAACAATAGAAATTCAACCTATCTACCAGAGAACTTTCAAGTAGGTCACAGATGTCATGTTGTCTGTTTTGCTAACATTGAAGAGACAACCAATGAGTAGAAAATTGGGACTTGATTTTCATTACTGATGCAACAACATTTTTCAAGTATATATTTGGTACTAAATTTTGTGCATATTCAGTTAGAATAACAAGAAAAATACTTACGAATGCTGGAAAAAAGACTATGATGAAGATGGTGATATAACTGATTTGTGTACAAGTTAAAGCTGTGGGGGTTTTCTTTGTTTGTTTGTTTGTGTGTTTTTAAACTCTAAAAGACTTGAAACACCTGAAGTGTCCAGAGGCTCTTATATACTCAAGCAAGTGGCAAAGTGGCATTTCTAGAAACTGGAAAAGTTCTACAAAGGTTAATTTAACCTTAAGTTAACAGCAGTAAATTAAGGTTCCTAACTGAGGAATGGGGACAAATACCTAGGATTCTCCACTGCCAGGTGAGTGGCAGTTCTATATTGGGAGTGTATTTTAGTGATGAATCACATTTATATACTCACATTTCATACTAGACTCTGCAGAGACTGAAAGAGGTAGTATTGTTACTGTTCTGCAGAGTGGAATTAGGGTGAAATAGGTCTTCTCTATCTTTTACATGTAAAGTTAAGATTTCAAAATCATAAACAAAAGGTAACCCAAAAAGAGCAAAGTAAGGGTCCAGACAGATGACGTTTTCACCACAGTTAAAGAATAGTTTTGCCATTATAAAATATTAGCTTGTATTTTCTGTTATGATTTTCTGGCTATTAAAATATTTTGGAACAAGGAGGACTTTGAGAGATTAGATGCTTATAATTGCTATTGAGAATAAAAATATAGGAGAATAACTGTGTTAGTTACTGCTGTTAGTTTATTTCAACAAGTTCTGTGATACCTATTTTCAAAACCATTACTGTGGGTGGATCCTGCTCTGGAGAACTGAGCCGTTACAGATAGGAAAGAGCTCAGAGAATAAAAGTGATAGAAAAGGTCAATAAAAATGAAAGTTCTTTTCAATCTGCACTTTTAGCACAAAACCTATTGTACAAATCTTCTGAAAATCAGAGGTTAGTTTAACAGAAACTTAGAGTCACTTAAGAGATTGAAAAATCAAGATGCTGAAGCTGTCTGCTCTTAGGTTAAGGAAAAAAGAAGAGAAAAGGCAGAGTGTCCTGGTTTCAGCTGGGATAGAGCTAATTTTCTTCATACTGGCTGGGATGTTGCCATGTTTTGGATTTAGGAGAAAATAATGCTGACAACACACTGATGTTTCAGGTGTTGCTGAGCAGTGCTTACACAGAGCCAAGGACTTTTCAGCTTCTCATACTACCCTGCCAGTGAGGAGGCTGGGGGTGCACAAGAAGCTGGCAGGGGACACAGCCAGGACAACTGACCCAAACTGGCCAAAGGGATATTCCATACCATATGGCATGATGCTGAACAATAAAACTGGGGGGGCTGACTGGAGTAGAGGGGAATCATTGCTCAGGGACAGGCTGGGCATCAGTCAGGGGGTGGTGAACAACTGCATTGTGCATCACTTGCTTTGTTCTTTTATTATGATGATGTTTTTTTATTATTGTTATTATTTTTCCTTCCTTTTCTGTCCTGTTAAACTGTCATTATCTCAACCTGCAAGCTTTTACTTTTTTTCCAGTTCTCTCCCCCATCCCACTGGGGGAGTGAGCAAACGGTTGTGTAGTGCTTAGCTGCCTACCAGGTTAAACCAGAACACAGAGGTAACCATATTTATTCGTATGTATTTTAATGCTGTTTTCTACTAAAGACAGATAATATATAGTGTTTCCCCAGATGTAATTTGTTTATTTTTCATTTTTATTATCTTTTACCAGTACTGAAAGCAGGAAAGCACATAACTGTACAGATCTCATCGTAATGTCAAGCATCAGCAGCATAAGAAACAGCATAACTGTAGTAACGAAGCTTCTTCTTCATAAAGACTTTGGACACACTTTTTGCTTTTTGGAGGCAAAACAGAAATTCCCAAGCAGGGCACGCTTGGAGTAACCACTCTTCTAACCTCAATCTTTATTTAGGAGCAAAAAAAAAAGACAGAACAAACCTCTGACTAGAAGAATAAGATAATGGACCTGAAAAAATATTTCCTGTCATGTTTAGTAATTTACTATTTGTTCTTTATGTGTAACTTACCTCATGCTTTGTTTTAAGGGTCTAGACACAGAAATAGTTGTAGGCGCCCCTGCCAGTACACACACTGTGCGGTTACAGTAGCTCCCAGTGCAGTGTGTGTTAACAGGAGTCTCAGGTACAGACATCCTATTGCAAAAGGGCTCAGAAAAAAAAAAGGGATCTATTTGAACTCTGCTTTCCTTGATTGTTGGTTGATCAGGGTAATCAAAGCTCACCACATTTGAGAAAAGCCCAGGAAACTGCTACACTTCTCCACTAAACAGACAACCATGGAAGGAAAGTAGCTCTGACATAAACAAAAGGGAATGGACAGTAAGACACAGACACTTTCCCTCATTCTTCCTACTAATACCCAAATAGCTTTTCTAATAATACCCAAATCACAAACTTGTTTTTGTTTTTTTTTTTTTCCTCTAGGTATGACTTATTTTAGCTACCAAAGAGAGCTTTAAAAGTATGCTGAGGAATGTTAGGCAAATTCCTTCATTTCATCCTTGACTGGTTTTGCCCCAATTTATATCCCAGAAGACTTTGCTTAAAATAGCCATAAATATAACTTCATCTGCCTTTTCTGCATCTGCTGTCCAGTTTCATGCTAGTGCCATGCATATGTTATAGTGTGACAAAAAGGACTATAAGACCCTTCTGAGAAACCAAGGATTGTAGATGTTTGTGCTCAGGTCCTTCAGGTTCTCAGCTAAGTTGCCACAGGCTTCAGCGTGAGCTGCTAGAGGTTTGAGGAGTGGGACAAATAGCCAGAGAAAAAAACATAGTTCTCACAGAAAGCTGCATGAAATTGAAGTAGACCATGGTGGTAAAATTTTCATTAGTTTTAGAACACGAGACTATTATGATAAAAGTAATACAATAAAAGCACATAATACTGGGCATTTCCTACCCAGGTCCAACGAACTGTCATCCATCTCTCTCCCTCTCCTTCCTCTTCCTGTTATCCAAAGATTTTTGAAGGTCCATAGTAAATTGAAATTTACGTCAGCTTCCAAAACCAGAAGTTCATTTAGGAGACAATAAGAGTTAATAGATGTGCAAACATCCAACACTGCATCAACTGAATAAAGTTCAGAGCAATAGGTTCTGCCTTACATCTCCACTCGTGAGCAAAAGAGATATAGTGATGAAAACTTTTCTACCCACAAGCAAATGTGTCTCACTCCTGACATTTTTATGAATATTTGATAGCTCAATTCTTGGTAAAAGGGGAGATGAAAGAGAAGAAGAAAAAAAAATCAAGAACTTTTCTGATAGAAATATGGATAATGAACAACCTATTATTCAGTTCAGTGAAAAAAAAGACATCTGTAAAGTCAAAACATGCAGATCTCTGAGTGGAGAATCAGACTCTTGGTCCACTTGTTGCACCCAGAGCAAAACAAAATGCTGATATCTGTTCTGGATCAAAATAAAAAAATACTATGATTATGAACTCGTTTTCTCTCATGATGTCTGTCTTTCACTTCAGCATGTTCTCCAGAATACTCTCTATTTTTTAGCAAAAGCAGATGGCACATGACTAGACCCACAGCCTACGTTTATTACAATAAACTAAACATGCCACTACTATTCTGTAACATTGAAATGGATGGCATGAAATTGCCCATATTCGAACTATGTAGCCCTTACACCCTCCAACACATTGGCCACACTAAAACTGCCTACTGGGAATGTTTCTTCCCTGTGCTAACTCTCAAACACTAGCATGGTCCAAACCTGTGCAACGGACAAGTCTAAACTGTTTAATAATATAGATGACTCAATTCTATAAAGCACTCATACGTAAGAGTTGCTAATGAAATAGGAATATGTATATGTTTTGATGCTTACTATACACCTGTAGCTTGACATCCTATTTTAAAAACATTCTTAAAGACCAGACTTTCTGTGAAGCAACGGGCTTAGGGAAAGCCAATGAATGTTTTTGTTTTGTTTTGTTTTGTTTTGTTTTGTTTTTATGCTGAGTTTATACGGTGATGTCTGAACATGGACTCAAAAGAATCAAGTCTTATAGTTCGCTGGGGTAAATAATGAATGGGTCCAAATGTGAAACACAATAATATTATTTACTGAGCAATAAACATATTCAGAGGAGTACATAGCTGGAGAGTAAATTATTGTTCTAATCTAAGGACCAAATAGAAGCCCCTGTACATTGTACTTCCAAGCTACAAAGAGTACTGGTTCTAGCTTCTGTTATCCACATAAATAGATTTTGCTAATGGCCATAAGTTGAAACAAGAGAGGTTCAGACTGAATATAAGGAGAAACTTTTTCACCATGAGACCAGTCAAGCACTGGAACAGGCTGCCCAGAGACATTGTGCAGTCTACATTGTTGGAGGTGATTAAGACACAGATGACCAAACTTACAATATGGTCTGACCTCATGGCTGACCCTTTCTTGACCAGAGGGTTGGACTAGACCTCTCCTGAGGTCCCTTCCAACCTGAACTTTCCTATAAGCCTATGATGTTAGTAGTGGATAAAACTGTTCGTATCTTAGAAAATAACATAGATTTAACATACTTCTAGGTTTTATTTATTTATTTAAAGTGATTTCTCTTGCTTACACTCTCATATACTCATTCTCCTACACACCAAGAAACAAGTATATAAGCAGTTTGTTCAATATTCAGCCTCCGAGGTATATATATCCAGGTTCTCTCTCTGCCCATCAGGTACCGTGACATATGTATCTGGTTGGTCTGCTCAAATATCTTGCAATGCAATGAAGCATAAATGATGGCATCTACATCTATCAAGTTCTCGTCACATCTCCTTGGTTCTTTTTAATTTGATGATAATGTGCTTGTTTGGGATACACCTTTTTTTTTTTTTTTCACTCTTTAGTGCCTGACAATGTCTTTGCATCTTATCCCAGTTACCGCTGTCTTTTGTTTCCCAACCATGTGTCCTGAGAAGCTGCAAATAGACATGTTATAAACTTGTTGATTTGTTAGACTATTTTGTATCAATACATGCCATTATTATAGCCATCTTCTATCATTCCATCTGCTGCTTTCACATCCAGCTACTCCCATTCATTCTTCTGTCATTCTATATTCATACAACTTTAAAGTTCTATTGCAATTCTTTACAAAGTAATCCAAGATAATCTTATATTAACCGTATGATTTACTTTTAAGACTCATTATTTATATCATTATTTGACCAAATCTAACAATAATTGCCAAACTGGAAAGAAGTAGAAGGACAGATCAGGAGCAGTTTGTAAAATAAACAACAAATTAATAAAGTATTCAGAAAAGAAAGACGAGCAGAACTCAGAAAATGAAAGTGAGTTTGAAAGGACCAAATGGAAGAATGATATCTCCATAACACAAGCCATTTTCACAGCAGTGTAAATTCACTTAATCATGGTATGACAAAATGGATTAGAATGATGGTTAGAGCTGGGAATATTCCTAATTTTGAACCATAATTTGAAGTTTTGGGTTTGATCCGTATTCTTCTACTATTTAATTCACAGTAATGATAAAAGGGGACTGTACACAAAAAATGAAGAGTTTTCTGAAAGGAAAAATAAACAGTTTAATGAGAATGAATATTCTCATGAAGAGCAGAAAGTCTGGTCTAATTATGCACTGAACAGAAGGATGTTAAAATAATTGTAATAAATTACAGATGTACATAAAGTGTGCAAACTTCTTACTGAGTTTATAAAAAAAAAAAAAAATCTTTTTCAAGCAATTGTAATAGGTTTCCTCCAAGTTTACTGTGGAGGATACAGGTAGTTTACCATCTCTTTCACTAATAAACTCACCTGAGGTCACTGAAAGACTCTAGCTGTTTGGATTTGTTCAATTCTGCTGGAATGTTATTTAGATTTAACAGCTAATAAAAGTGTGAGGCGATGTCAATTCAGAAACATACTGAATGTAGAAAAACTGCATAAAATGACAGTATAAATTCTTGTTTAAAAGTAGAATGAATCCACAACTTGAAGACTTAGCTTATGCTTCTTATTTAAATTCTGCTAAACTGAGTTCCTTTTAAGAAAAAAGTAAAATGAAAATATGAAATAGGGGAAAAAAAAAAATTTCTTCTATTAAGAGAAGACAGATCTGCAAACTTCATCCAAAGTTCAACCAAGTTCAGAGAGACTTTTCCTTCCTACCTTTAGGGAAGTTGCCGACAATCTACAATGATCTTTGAAATTTCAAAACTTTGCTGTCTTGACTTTCTTTCTGTGGTCAGCCTCTGAACTATGATTAATCACATTTTATTTCCCTGTATAGGTAAATTATGCAAATAACAAGGGAAGGTTTTGTTTGTTTGTTTGTTTTTATTCTCTGTTTTTGTTAAATCTTATATGTGTTATGTAGGTGCTATGGAACCTTCGAACCTTCATGCCATATGGATGAGGTGACCAGTAGCAAGGAAGGAACTAGAATTTTATTCATTTTCTGTGCTTGACTACCAGAGCCTCAGAAAAAGTCAGTACTTGGCTGCTAATAAAGACATCTGCAAATTATTCTATTTTCAATTAGAGTGTACAAACATCTGAGATATTTTTCTTCCTTTTGACTACAACTTGGTCTCTCAAGAGAACATGTCAGCCCCTTGCTCAGATGAAAATTTAGCCTATAATGTCACCGTCACTGTAGTAACTGATTTTGTCTTTAAACAACCCACAACCAATGGAAAATTCAAATGGCTGGCACTCACTTTATACTAATCTCAGCCAGACACTGTTTTAAAATTAATAGAAACTCTGTAAACAATTGTTAAGCTTTATCTTTCTGTATCTTTTAGAAAACAAATTGTAGTGGTACATATGTTCATGTGGGGCAGTTTTAGTGATTAATAGGTTAATTAGAAAAGTGAATATAGACTCTTTCACTTGCTTAAGATGCGCAATAATCAAAGAGAAATCATAATTTTTTGCCTGTAGAGAAGAAACAGTGCAGTTCAAAAGTAGTTAGATGATAATCCCATCCAAAGTATACTTCATCATAGCTGAATAATGAGCCAACTATTCAACTTATTCTTCATTCATTATTGAAAACCTTGTAGGATTTGGGGAGGGGGTACTTTGTGGTAGTGGTAGCAAAGTTACTTTTGCTGTTCTCGGTTTTTCTGGTTTTAGATATGAGATAAGATTTTCTCACTGTCTGTCCCAAATCACTGAAATATATTTAACACATATTTACACATTCAACCTTACACATTGAATTCAGTGGGATTTAAGTGTTGCAGTACTTTGATAAATTCAGATTTGTTTTTTATTTATTCTTTGACAATACCTGTAAGAAATAAAGCCCATGAAAGCAAGGAGTTGATAGCTCTGGGTAGAATTATTACCATCTGTTACATAACTGTTATACCAAGGGGAAAAAAAAATCTTTTCTTCTCCTTGCTTTCAAAAGAAGGATCTGTTTCTTTGTATATATGTGCTGCATAAACAGCATGCAGCACAGCTGTAAAGTTCAGATTTTAAAATAAGGTGCTTATTTTGTGCTTCAGTATTTTTTTTTTTTCCTTGTGAACCACTGTTTTAGGGTATGAAAAATATAACACAGTAGTGTTAAGTGAAATCTGAGGGTCAGACCTTCAGGTGAGGGAATTCCATATTACATTAAGCTACATAAGCAGAGTATTTGATTGTAGAGATATTGGTAACACAGAGTAAATGGTAATATAGAGCTTTAATTTGGTGATTTAGATATGGTCTATGTTTTTGCCCTGTCTGCTTGCCTTGCTCTCTGTTTCTCTCCAGGTCCCTGGTCCTTTCACCATCCTTGTGTGTACATGCTCATTTGCCCTCGGCTCTCCCCTGGAGTGATCCAGCTAGTTCCTTCCAAAACAAAATCTTGTTTGGAAAAATGTCTGCTCAATTGTGAGACAGCTTTTTTTCACAGGCCTTATTAGTGAGGCAGAAAAAGGGTTCTGTCTCTTCCAAGCTTCCTGGTAACTCCATTTGGAAAGTCCTGAGAGTTTTTTTCACTAAAGGTACTGATGTGGCAAGCTCTTTAGTATTACTTCTGATAGTTTGACTGCTCCTTTTGCATAGCAGCAGCTGATTAAGATACTCAGCTGATACCCAGCAGGTTGTTCTGAGGTGTGGGTGTAAGGGAACATTCCTGTACAAAGGTTAAACTACTCACTCTGGCATTGATACTGCTGCGGTTACAAATTTTCATTACTTGTCTGAAGATGAATATCATAGCAAAGTTATAATTGGATATAGCCTATCTTTTTCAAAAGACAAATATATAAAAGTGGCACTGTGAACACTGCATTTCACGATGAACAAGTACCTTTAAAAGCACCTGCAGGCTCGCTGCTGGTTTTCCTCCCTGTGACACTACACAGCACAACAGACTAATTTAGGCAGGACTCTGAGTCATTGTACACCAAGCACAAAATGCATTTAATTCCATAATACCCAGTAATAAAACAGATGAATAATGTACAAAACCTTCCTCAACTGTATTATCGCATTAGAAAAGTGCTTTTAAAATGCCACTGGGTTTCTCTATAATTTCTTAATTTAAAGAACCTACTACTACAGAATTTTCAGGGTTCTAGTTCTGCAAAAATACTCAGTTTAACAATCCAAACGAAGTATAACTAAACTGAATGCAGGTTTTTCTCTATGCCAGAAAAAGAATATTAAAAAAAAAAAAGAAAAAGCAAAAAAACCTCACAAATTTCAAATTTTGAAAAAAAAAAAATCCTAAATGTTCCTGATGAACAAAATATAGTTCAGAATTAATAAAGTCCAAACAATTCTTGCATCCTGGATGCTTACAGCAACTGTGCTTAATGATGTCTAACAGGTTCAGGCCTGTAAATCTTCACATATCCTCAACTGCTGGATAGATCCACTGTTATGCATAGAAATAAAAATGTCATTACAAGGTTTCAAATGCATCAGTGAAAAACCCCACCTCCCTCCCAAAATTTACATTTTAAACCGGAGAAAACTGGACATAAATATTCATTGATGGTTTTGTTATTATTGCATTGATTACCATGTCATAATGGGTAAAAATTGAACAGATCAAGGTTGTTCCAGGGAGGTCTTCTGCATTTAATGTACAATTGAAATTGGCCAAAGAGAATACTATGCAAGAAAACAATAATCCATTAATGTATAGCTCAAATGATTCAAAGAGTTTATTCCTGCAGTGAGAGATTGCTCATATATTCAAGTGTATCTATGATACATATGCGGTAAAAAAAATCTACAATTTGCTGAGGTACTCAGGCTTTGTACAAACATTAGTGACTCTCTTCCTGCTTGTGTAACGTGCAGATGAACAAACCACCAGATCTTCTCAAATTGCTTTTCTTTTCAATAAGAATAATATATAAGAATGGAAATAGTGCTTAGAGCAAATTTTGCACTAACACCTCGTATTGATCCATTAGACTACAGTAAGAGTATAGCTGCAGGAAATATTATCATAGTATGAAAAAAGGTTATTGACATTAAAAATGCTGAGTTAAATATTTATTAATATTAATCATAAAATTCATGAGCATGACTGTTTGTAGGTGTTTGTAAAAGACAAACATCCTTATGCAAACTACTTTCCAACTTGGAGCCAAATACTATTTGCAGTTACAACCCCTTCATGTTACACCTGTATTGGATGTAGAGAGTAAAATGTCACCCTAACTGTATAGAATTAGGATCTCATATAAATATAACTTATTTAAAGATCATAAACAAGAAAGAACAACACAATGTAACACAAGATAGAACACAAGACACAACGATTTATTCCAAATTACTTTCCCCTTTTTCTCTTTTGCGCACAGGGAGCTTTTATCAGCTGTGAGAGGACAGACAAAGGAAGGGAAACATTCCCCATGTTACTTTTGTTTTCCCAGAATAACTTATAATTAGTCTTTGAAGCTACAATATTGTTTTTTTTTCACTGTATGCAGGTATTCTAAATAATTCTGTCCTGATTTCAGCTGGGATAGAGTTAATTTTCTTCATACTGGCTGGTATGTTGCCATGTTTTGGATTTAGGAGAAAATAATGCTGATAACACACTGATGTTTCAGGTGTTGCTGAGCAGTGCTTACACAGAGCCAAGGACTTTTCAGCTTCTCATACTGCCCTGCCAGTGAGAAGGCTGGGGGTGCACAAGAAGCTGGCAGGGGACACAGCTAGGACAGATGACCCAAACTGACCAAAGGGATATTCCATACCATATGGCATGATGCTGAACAATAAAACTGGGAGGGTTGGCTGTGGGGGCGGCCGCTGCTTGAGGACTGGCTGGGCTCACCGGGTGGTCAGCAATTGCATTGTGCATCACTTTTTTTGTGAATATATTATTATTATTATTATTACTATTATTTTCTCTTCTTTTTTTGTCCTATTAAACTGTCGTTATCTCAGCCCGCAACTTTTGCCTATTTTCCGATTCTCTCCCCCATCCCACTGTGGGAGTGAGTGAACAGCTGTCTGGTGCTTAGCTGTCTGCCAGGGATAAACCACAACAACTTCTAAAAACAATTTTGTCCAGCTCTAGCAAAGAACATTTACCATCTTGTATCAGGGTTTTGACTTAATGATTCAGTTATTTTAACTTTTGTCTTAGGACTGCAGGATTTATTTTGGAACAAGTATCTTTACAGGCTAAATTTATCTTGCCTTGAAATCTGAGGCTTGGGCATAATAAGTTTCTCTTCCTAATATTGATTTATTTCCACACTGGGATTATTTGTTCCTTAATGCTTTTCTGTATCTGTACTTACTATTCTACTTTTGGGAAAATCACTATAACTCTATAAAACATTATCCAAAGTCTCTTTTATTTATTTATTTAACTAGAGTACTTCTAACTATTGCACTACCTGTGTTAGTTCTCTTCTTATACAGCAGACTGGACATCTTTAGGGGCTGGCTTATTTTCAGTTTTCTGTATGCTATTGTTGGCAGGAAAATTATTAAGCTTGATTTTCAGGTATTTCATTAAATTGCCAAAAGATAGCTGGATTGTTCCCTAACCTTCCTGTCATTCAAACTGTTGTACATCTGCAGAAGCATCATTAAAATAAATACAAAACCAGCCTGCCACATTAATGATTAGCCACTATAGAAAACAGATTGTATAGTCAGATGTTGAGATATTCAGGTTGCCTATTATCATTATCATTCAATGCTGGTTGATAGAGCAAATGAGTCTCATAGACACATGTCAGATGTAAACTAGCTGACTATGCAAGCAGAACATTTTGAACCATGGCTGGCCTTAACATAGAAACACCACTGCTGCATCTCAAAAAAAAAAAAAAAAAAAAAAAAAAAAAAAAAAGGTAAAATCTCCCTTTAGAAATATGACAAGCAACCCAATAGTGTCAGTAAAGGTGTGGACCTCACTTTGTCTTTTTACTGCAGTATGAACATAATGCTATAAAATGGATTCTTATGAGGCCAAAGTATGAGAATTCCCTTTATTAATCAGACTTTGTTTTCTTGCCAATGAGATCTGGATGGGTGAAACCTTGGTATATTCCTACTTTTTCAGTAGCCTCCTCGAGTTACTTCTTTCTCCTGTTGTGGATTTCTCATGGTCCTCATATTGCAACATCTTGGAAATCTTGAGATTCTCTGGAAAAAAACTCTGAAAAAATACATTAGTGTTGTTACCTCAATTGTGAAATTAAAATATAAATTCTCTTGAATGTTTACAATATGTAAATGCTCAATAAAATCATTACCTTATAATTATACACTTTTTTATTTATTTTGATTTCTGTTAATTATTTTTAACTTAAAAGTAAAGGATGGAATGACCAAGCCATGAGCATTCCTGGCCAGGTATGAAGAAGGGCAAAATCTCTTCCTTCCCCTAGACCATAGATAATTCACTTTGCACATTCCATTAGGTAAGATTTAATTTTTTCATAACTAGTTATTTGGATGCTCATCTTCCTCAGTGACCACTTAAACTTAAAACTGCAAACCTTAAAACTTCTTTTCAGCTGTCACTTAATCCAGAATTGTTGAAGAAGGCTGGAAAGTTTTTATCCTGAACTGGTCTGGTTTCGTGCCCAGATGCTTGGCCTGTTCTCAACTTATCAGAAAGCAAGAAAGTTTCATGTGGTAGAGACTCATGGAATGCATTTATACCCCAAAAAAATGAAATCATAACTAACTGCCATTTTCTCATCTCAGTCACTCAAAATCGCCCCAGACCTGAAACTGTGGTTAAGGCACTAACTTCTCCCACTCTTCCAAGACCAATTAAATCTCATATAGTTTATAGCACATCTTAGCAGGCATGGCTGAGTATTCCTCCCCACGTTCTGGCTAACATGTCTTAAGGCAGGTGCTCAAGGCATTCATTCTCTATTACAATGAAAAATACGGAGCTGAATCCTTGCAGACAGAAAATCGGTAGGTTTCTTCTGTTTCTTGAACAACTATTCCTACTCCTTAATTATCCTGGAAAACAAACTAACAAATATTGCCATCAGTATTGTGAAATTAAAGCACCTACTATCTGCCATCATGAAAAACGGGATAGAAGCTTTGACTGCCAGAACTATTGTTTTCGACTGCAGGTCCAATGCAAATAATCCTTCTTGCAGTTTCCCTTTCAGAGGGAAAAAAAATCGATTTCAGTGTCAAATCTTTGTCAGTCATTGTCTACTATCTAGGTGTCAGCAGCTGACTTCAATGCACTGCCTCTTTTGGGCACTACTCCAAGATTCTTTCTTCTTGTCACACACCAAAAGTTAAAGTGGGGTGGCTTATTTTGAACTCCAAGGGTCTGTCACTGCAGCATCTGTATGAATAGTAAGAGAAAAGGTCAGGGTATGCAGAACCTATCTGAATAAGAAGCAACATCCTTAATAACTAACATTCTAAAAAATTCCAACACCCTGGACTTAAAGACCCTTCTCTTTTGGGCTTCAGGGCAGATGTAAATAGTGTGTTGGTTAAGACCAGAATTGTGCTACTGATAAGTACTTTGGCTTTGGGTGAAAGCGATAGCTCTGGTAATAAGGCAGACTACTGAATTTTAAATTTCAGTGATAAAAGAAGTGGAAGGTGTAGCAGGTGAAGTTGCAGATGAATGGATAGGAAAAAGGTATGGTCTTCCAACAGAAGGGTGAGAAAGGAAGACCTGGTACAATCATGAGTTTTTACTGTTGCCATCACATATGGCTGCAATTGTCTTTAACAGTAGTACCTACGAACTCAATTTCTTCTGTCACTGCTGATGGTGACTTCATTAGCCCTTGTCCAATATTGTCCTTTCTTGTAATTATACCTTGCAATGCTGCTCCCATCTTTTTAAGTTCTTTAAATGATACTAGATCTCTGGCAGTATATAATTTTTTTGATTTTTTTTTTTTTCTATCCTCTTTGTTACTTCTGTGGCCAGTCAACTTGTCTTTATTTTACCACAGCTTTGCTTCATACATCCCCAGGATTTGTTCATCCACAGCAGTGGGCAACACCTTATTTCACTCCTGGGTCCCTTTTGGTTTTCTTTTCATTTTGATGCAAGTCCAGCACTGAAATATTAAAGAAGTTCTGCTGCTGCTTATAATTTCCATAAAGACAATGGTGGTTTCATACTGATGCATAAACTCCACCACACCATTCTCTCACTCCCCCTCCTCAAGCGAACAGGGGGAGAAAATACAATAAAAAAAGGGCTGAAAATAAGGACAGGGAGGTCTCTCACCTATTACCATCATGGGCAGAACAGACTCAGCAGAGGGAGATTAATGCAATTTGTTGCCTATTAGTAACAGACTGGAACAGTGAGAAACTGAAAGCAATCTAAAAACACCTTCCATCTATCCACCATCTTCTACCTTCTCCCTCCAAGCAGTGCAGGGGAATGGCAAATGGGGGTTATGGTCAGTCCATAACACTTCTCTCCCACTCCTTCATCCTCATTCGCTTCCCTTGCTCCAGCGTGAAGTCCCTCCCACGTGATACAGTCTTTCCCAAACTGATCCTATGTGGGCTTCCCACAGGCTGCAGGTCTTCAAGAACTGCTCCAATATGGGTCTATAACATGTGGTCCATCCTTCAGGAATGGACTGCTCCAGCATGGGTCCCCCACAGGTGGCAGCTCTCACCAGACCTCCTGCTCCACCACGGGTTCCTCTCCATGGGCTGCAGTTCCAGCCTGGAGTCTGCTTTTGCAGGGGCTCTCCATGGGCTGCAGCCTCCTTCAGGCCAGATCCATCTGCTCCATCGTGGGCTCCTCCACCTGCTGCAGTATGGAAATCTGCTCCACCGTGGTACACCTTGGGCTGCAGGGGGACAACCTGCTCCACCACGGTCCTTTCCATGGGCTGCAGGGAAACTTCTGCTCTGGTGCCTGGAGCACCTCTTCCCACTTCTTCATTGACCTTGGTGTTTGCAGGGCTCTTTCTCTTACATTTTCTCACTCCCTGTTGTGGTTTAACCCCAGCAAGCAGCTGAGCACCACACCTGAGCCTCTTGCTCACTCTCCTCAAGTGGGATGGNCCAGCTTTTATTGCTGAACATGACACCATAAGGTATGGAATATTCCTTTGGTCAGTCTGGGTCAGCTGTCCTGGCTGCGTCCCTTCCCACCTTCTTGTGCACCTCCTCACTGGCAGGTATGAGAAAGTACTTCTCGTACTTTCTGTGAGAAGTAGAAAAGTCCTTGGCTCTGTGTAAGCAATACTCTGCAACAACTAAAAACATCAGTGTGTTGTCACCACTATTTTCTTCATAAATCCAAAACACAGCATTATACAAGCCTCTACTCGGAAAATTAACTCCATCCCAGCCAAAACCATGACACTCCCCTCTCCCAGTTGCTGTTGCGCAGCACTTTTTACACTTTCTTAAATATGCTGTCACAGACGCATCACTCATTGGCTCAGCTTCTGGCAGCAGCAGGTCCCCCAGGCTGGAACTGGCTCTTACCTAACATGGGGGCAGCTTCTGGACTCTGCTCACAAAGGCCACCCCTGCAGCCCCCTGCCCTGCTACCAAAACCTTGCCACGTAAGCCCAATACAATACCTAGATTATTTTATTTTATTTTACTTCTTTATTATTATTATTTTGAGTTTCTGTTCTTGTTATTTTTCAAGCGTGGCATTTTTGTAAGACCCTTCGACAATTTCAATCGTGTTCTTGATGTTATTTTATTAACAGCAGTTCTCCTCCTGCAGTCAGTTGTAGTCTTATAGCCCTCAAGTATCATTGCAGGTCTATTTATTATTCTTGTGAATTTTCCCTGCCGGCATGTCTTTTGTATTTCCTGGCTCACCTGTATCTTTTCTTTTTGTTTTGCTATTGACCATTCTTCACCTGTCAGGGCTCTCCTGTTTTATGATCTAGCTACCACTTTTTATTTCTTCTGAAGTCTAGTAGTAGCTCAAGACTTGAATTTGTTGTCTTGAAATATCTGTTTATTTAATTTAGGCCTGACCTTTGAACACCTCCACATGAAATTTTCACTTTCCTTTCTGTTCTTTCGTCACTTGCTCTTAAACCAAGCTGGTATTACGAATGTTGTATTGATTGCATCTCTGCTTTTCAGGATTTTGAAAATGCTGTTGGTATTTTCTCATCTATTCAGCATAATTACAGTTTGGATTTATATTTTACTTTGCAGCTAACAAATTGAGTACTTTCAAAACATGGTTGTAATCTAACTTATAGTTGCAAATTCATTTAAAAGGAAATAAAGCTACATGTTAACACTGAAGAAAGCAACAAGTATTATGGTATTTGATTTGCACCTTTACCACCTTTAAAGAAATTAATAACCATTATTTTAAGTTTTCTAAAACTTTCATTTAAAAAACTTTTATAAGGAAAGAATATTTTCTCTCTGTCTGAAGAACTGTTGCCTTTAAATCTTAGATAGTCATTCACTGGAAACACTCACTGTACAGAATCATTGTGCATTACCTGTTCATTGTTCTGAGCAAAAGTGTTCTTATTTTGTGAATTGTTCATCATCCTGACACTGTCTTTGACTCTTCTGATCTTAATTATCTTAGTTTTGACTAGTTCCATTATTTGTATTGTTGGACAGATACTGAAACTTTGCTAAGATTAACAAGGAAAACAAATACCTTCCTCTCCTCTCATGTGGCTCAGTAAATATTCAGAAACCCAGCTTTTTTTTTCCTTTTTTTTTTTCCATTTTCTCACATTCTTATGGTATTCCTGAAAATTGTCACTTTCCAAATACATTGGGGAAGAAAATCACTCTTTTGTCATGAAAAATCAATAAAGACTGTAATGGAATTTAGTTTACTTTCCTGAAACCTCTTTGCAAGTTTCATTAGATAGCACTAGACATCCCTAATACATATATTTACCTTATCACACAACTTCCTTCAGTCAGAATTTCAGTAAGTACCATCAGATACATCATTACTTATGTTTCCCACACCCATATAGCCTTTTATTACAAATGAATCCAAATGATATGAGTGGATCCTGCATACACGCAACTGTAACCAGTATAATTGTAAGCATATCTGAACAAATAGTATGTAAGGTATTGCTGGTTCTTACTGAATTTAGCAAAATTTCCTGCAAGAGTTCCCAAAAGCTAAGTCATATTACTTTAAAAATTGTTTTGTTACTGTGTCATTTATATATTCCTTATTGCTGTGTGTACATGATTCACTGGCATTGAAGCTATAATACATTAAAGAAAGAGTAAGCTAATATAACTTGTTAGGTGTTTGGGTATACAACTGTGTTTTGTTTATATTGGAAGTGAGCAAACCTAGTAATATTCAAATGTACCACTGAGCTAAAGACAATTCATATGGACTCAACATAAACAAAAGAAAGGAAACTACAGGTCAGAGGCTGGATCTACATGCGTTCATTGCATCCAACAAATGAACACAGTTTTACCTTGAAAAAACTGATCTAGTAGCGGGGTAGCAATCAGTACAATGCAGGATGTCATTTTTAAAAGAATGATTTTTTTTTTTTAAACAGATCAATATTGAAATTTTCTGATTATCTTAAAAAAATATAATTTAAAGGTCATTTTGGTTCAGAGTAAAAGAAACGAAAAGCATCAGCTTTCCTGCAACTGCCAAAAACTAAAGCAGTCTATTGCTTTCTGGTGCTACAAAGAATACTCAAGTCTACGTATCATTTAATTAAAAAAACATTTTAAGTTTATCCTTATTGACAGTTTAGGTAAACAGTCTTATGGCACAAACTGAAGTTCTTTTCTTCAAATACTCAGCAATATTATGGTCGTTAAGAAATATTTGAAACCTACTTAGTTCATGCAACTAAGACATGAATGTACATAGCAGTAGTAATTAAACTCCCTACATATTTACTCTAAATGCATAACTAACCTAAGTAAAATGCCATCATAAAATCAGAATACTTTGGGATAGGAGTTACCTCTGTTGGTCTTCTGGTCCAAACTCCTGCTCAACGCAGAACTAGTTAGATATCTGTCTCAGAGTCAGGTTCAGTTGAGTCCTGAACACCTGCAAGGGTGGATAGTTCACAGCCTCTCAGGACCACCTGTCTTGTGCTTGACCACCCTTACAGCAAGGAAAATAAATAAACATAATCCTAATATCTAATAGAAATTTCCCATATTTCAACTTGTCTGTTACCTCTGTCATGTCACTGTGCACTTCCAAAAAGAGTCTTGCTCATATTCCCTCTACCCTCTGATCAGGTAGTTGAAGATAGCAATAAGGTCTACTCTTTGCCTTCTCTTTTCCAGGTTGAACAGGAATGATGGTCTTTCAGCACCTCCTTGTGTATCCTGTGTGCAAGGCCTTGACCATCTTTCCAAACTTCACTGGATTCTCTCCAGCATGCGCTTGTGTCTCTTGTACTGGGGAGTCTTGCACAGACACAGTACCCAGATGTGTCTCACCAGTGATGAGTAAAGGTCACTCGGCAGTGGTGGCTGCAGCAGCAGCAGCAGTCAATGCATGCTGAGAAGAGTTCAAGGCTTGTGTGGCTCCAGAGGGTATCTGAGGGGATTTCTGAGCTCTCAGGCCGTGGGGCATGCCTGGTGCTACTCCCTGAGATAGATAGCGTGAACACACACACACCTGTGTGAGGCGTGCCCAGGTAGATGAACTGCTCTGCCTGGTGTCCAAGCTTCAGGAAGAGGTGAGGCAACTCAGAAGTATCTGAGAGTCGAAAAAGGTGATAGATCAACGGAACCATGCTCTGCCTTATCTGTTGTGCACATGCCAACCTAGCACAGCCACCACTGTGGCAAGTCCGGTATCCGATCTGTATCAGGATAAAGGCAGCAACTTGAGGGACACTGAGGAGTGGAAGCAAGTTACTGCACAGAGCTGCAAGAGCAGCTATTGTCTGCCCACTTAGCTTCCATTGCTGAATAGGTACAAGGCTCTGGATGTGGCAGATGAGGGATGTGAGAAGATGGAAGAAGAGGCATCCATGCAAGTTCTCATTTCAAGGAAAGATCAACCAAGGCCTCATACCAAGTGCAGCATCAAAACCAGCATTGTGAAGAAATGGCAGCAAGTCATAGTCATAGGTGACTCCCTCTTGAAGGGAACAGAGGCTTCCATCTGCAGACCAGACCCTCTTCACAGAGAAGTTTGATGCCTCCCCGGGGCTTGGATCAGGGACATTTCCAGTAAGCACTTGAGCATAATACAGCCTTTGGACTATTACCCACTTCTTCTCTTTCAGGTGGGTACCAACAACATAGCTACAGGAAGCCCGAGGTCTATTGAAAAAGACTTCAGGGCCCTGGGGAGGCAACTAAAGGACTTAGGAGCATAGACAGTGTTTTCCTCAATCCTGCCAGTACTGGGGAGGGACAAGGAAAGAAACAAGTGCGCCCAGATCATCAATGCCTGGCTTCAAGACTGGTGCCTTTGCCAGATTTTGGGGTTTTATAACCATGGAAGAGTCTTCAACATGAGAGGTCTGCTGGGGCCTAACAGAACCCACCTGTCTTGATGGGAGAAATGTTTCTTGGGCCATAACCTGAAGAGACTAATTGAGAGGGCTTTAAACTAGGATCGATATGGGAGGGGGATACCATTAGGAATGCTGAGGTTAAGCCAAGGGATAGTATGGCACCATCTGAGGTTGGCAAGGCTAATGGGAGCATCTATGTCACTCCAAGGAATGCTGCAGATTCAGGAGCACGTCTGAAATGCTTATATACCAACTCACTCAGTATGAGGAACAAAAGGGAAGAATGGGAAGCTTTGATCCTTTCACAGAGCTATGATATCATTGGTATTAGTGAGACTTGGTGGGACAAGTCCCAGGGGTGGGACTGGAGTGCTATTGGAAAAGGGAGGGACAGGCAAGGCAGACAAGGTGGAGGTATTGCACTGTACGTAGGGGTGAAATTAGACTGTACAGCCATTGACATTAGGGATGACACAGTAGAGATCCTCTAGGTGAGGATTAAGGGGGTTGGATAACAAATCAGATGTCGTCTTGGGTGTCTACAAAAGACTGCCCACCCAGGAAGATGGCACAGAACAGCTATTCTGTAGGCAATTAGGAGAAATCTCAGGATCAGTTGCCCTTGTCCTTACGGAATACTTCAACTTCCCAGACATAAAATAGGAATATCATATAGCTGTGACAAGTAAGGCTGGGAAATTCCTAAACCATGTTGAAGATAACTTCCTGTCACAAGTACTGAGTGAGCCAGCTGGGAAAGATGCGGTTATAAGATGCTCCTAGATCTGTTGTTTGAGAATAGGGAAGGCCTTGTGGGAGAGGTGACAGTAGGTGGCTGTCTTGGCCACAGCAATAATGAATTAGTAGCGTTCAAAATTTTTGACATAAAGAGAAAAAAGGTGAGCAGAGTTGCCACCCAGGATGTTAAGAGAGCAACATTTAAGCATCTCAGGAAGCTAGTTAGCAGTGTCCCCTGGGAATCTGCTCTAGAGGGTTTTGGGGTCCAGGAGCTGGTCACTTTTCAAGAACACCTTTTAAAAGCCCAGAAGCAGGTAATCCCACTGTACCACAAGTCAAGCAATTGGGGCAGAAGACTGGCCTGGATGAACAGGGAACTGTAGTTCCTCCCGGAACTATGGCCGAAGAAGAAGATATATGATCTCTGGAAGAAAAGTCTGGCTTCACAGGGAGAGTACAGAAGTGTAGTTCACATCTGCAGGGAGAAAACAAGAAAAGTCAAAGCCCAACAGGAGTTGACACTGGCTACTGTAATGTCAGACAACAACAACAAAGTTTTTTTAAGTATGTTAACAGCAAGAGGAAATCAAAGGAAAACATTAGACTGATACCTGGAGCGGATGGTCGCTTAACAAATGAGGAGGAAGAGGTGGAGGCCTTTAATGTCTTTTTTACCTCAGTATTTAACAACAGATCTTGGGCTGCCCAGATCTCAGAGTTGGAGGACCATGACAAGGTGTGCAGTAACTTTCCATCTGTGGTTACTGAAACTGTAAGGGAACAGTTGTATTAGCTCAGAGCTCATAAGTCCATGGAGCTTGACAGGATTCAGCCCTGAGTGCTGAACGAATTAGTGGACGTTATAGTTGCACCCCTCTCAATAATTTACCAAAGGTCATGGGAGTCTGAGGAGGTCCCTGCTGACTGGAAGCTAGGCAGCATTATACATGTCTACAAAAAGGGCATGAGAGAAGATCCAGGAAACTACAGACCTATTAGTCTAACCTAAGTCCGTGGAAAAGTTATGGAGAAGATTGTCCTTGGGCATATTGAAAGGCACTTAAAGAACAAAGCTGTTATCAGGCAGTCAACATGGGTTCATCAAGGGAAAGTCCTCATTTGAAAGGAGAAGGATCATATCCATTAAACTGCTTGCAATGTTCTGCGCAATGCAGCCCAGAAGACTGCTGTCCTTCCTTGCTACAAGACACATTCTTGGCTTACGGTCTGTTTGTCTAGTAGGACCCACAGGGCATTTTCTGCAAAGCTGCTTTTCATCACATTTGAATTGTAGCCTGTACTGGTGCATTGCATTGTTCCTTCTCAGGTGCAGGACTTTGTACTTGCCTTTGTTGAACTTCCTGTTGGACCTTTTCCCCAGCTTGCCAAAGTCCCTGTGACGGCAGTCCTACCCTCCAGTCTACTGACCTCTCCCCTCAGTCTGATGCCCTCCACAAACTTACTGAGAGTGTGCTCCAACTTTACCTCTGTTTTGTAAACATTAGATGTTATAAATTAAAAAAATATTGGTCCTAGTGCTGATCCCTGAGGGACTCTGTAAGTTACTAGCCACCATCTGGACTTTGCAGTTCCTTGTTCACTTTATTCAGTAAACCATACCTGTGCAAGAAGTTTTTGCAGCCTAACTGGAAAAGTCAAACTTTATAGTTGTACGTGCAACGCTTAATGTGAAGTAAGTCAGTAGAACTTTCCTGTTATTATTTTTAAATGAGTTTTCAAACTCTAAGAGCTATTTCACAAGCTGCAAGAAACATTCATAGAGGATGAGAAATGCTTCATCAGGGTTGTGTGGTTTAAAAGTTTCATATTAATCCTTGTAACAGAAGGTTTTGTACTTTGTCACCTTGAAGTGTTCCAAAAAGAATTTATGTATGATGCTGTTTTAAAATAGCTCTGTTGAAAATTTGTCTTTTTAATATAATAAATACTTTACCAACAGAGAACCATTTTTAGTTACTACAGTAGTGGTTTTCTCCAAAGAACAGCCAATCAATAATTGGTTCTGTCATATGTCCGAACACTGAATCTTAGACAAACCATGAAGAAAAGTAGTCTTGCTTGAACCCATGATTTGCAAGGTGAAAAACAGCAAAAAAGAAGGAAAATCCTGCTCACCTTGATATAGTTGAGATGATAAAAATATCATCATCTTTGCATAATTCCTAAATGGCATAACAGACTATTTGCAACAAACATGGAACCATTTTTTCAAGTGATGCAAACAATTTGGTATCAAAGGTCTACCACTGACTGCATTGTCTTTTTCAAGAGGTTTCATGCTGCTTCTGCGATCTTTGAAGTTTTGCCATTTTCTTCTGCTAAATATGAAGGGGTCCTCTACCTTGATGAAAAACTGATTCTGAGCTGGAATGGAGCTTGCGTTTCACATGGGATTTGCTAGGACATTGAGAATTGAACTGCTAGTCATATCTCAGGAGTTGCAGTCAGAAAACACTGGGTAGAAAAAACACTTTTCCTATTCCCATCTTCTAGATGGCTCCCAGTATGAAATATCAATGCCGAATTACATTAAACTTTCATTGATCTGCTGTAGAGAGTGAAATTCCACAAGAGTCTAAGATTTGTGCTGAATGGGCTGGCTTCACTCCAGATCAGAAGCATTTTGGAAATATCGTAATTTGGAAATGAAAGATTTTCTGGCTAGATTGCTCCCCATGTGAGTCAGTCTCTCTGATTTCAGTGAGAAAATTCTTACACACTGATTTCTTTAATGAAAAGCTGTAGGTCTTATATTGCTATGTTAAACTTCCTTTGCAGTGAAATTATGTGAAAAATAAAGGCTTGTTTTTCCCTTTTATCCCAGTTTTTTTTTTAATAAATTTGAGCATCCATGTTGATTAAATGGATAAAAATATGTATCCACTAAGTTAAAATGAATAATAGACAAAAGGTAAAAAACATTTTCATCTTCATGCTTACTCAGAGTACCATGACTACATTTTCCCTTCAATATTAAGATGAAGTAAATTTTCCATAAATGAAAGAAAATGTAATTGTTTCCTACTGCCCTAAAGTCCTGAATAAATAAGTAAATCCCTGCATTAATATTTTTGAAGTATCTTTTTGTATGGAAAAGAAATTTGTGAAGTGTCAGTAACTGACTATATTTGTTTTGCATCTACTTTGTGTGTGTTTGTGGCTAGTCTTCACACTGTTTTGTTTTGTTTTGTTTTGTTTTTTTAGCAAACTGTTATTTGTTTGGATGTGTTAACTATTTTATATCTATTTCAGACTTCTACATGATTCCTCTAGAGTAATATATATGTTTGTGATTACTTTCTGTAATGGAAAGAAACGGTGCGGAACTTGCTGAATTGGTAGAGTACAAGTAATCAACATTATTAACATGTAAGACTGCAAAAGGTCATGGAAGTAGCAAAACTTGTCTGATGGTAAGAGATTAGAGTTAGCTTCTGCACTTCCTCTCTGTGTGCCCCTAATGACAGTGAGGTCTTGTCTGTAAGATTAAATTTATGCATAGCTTCACCTCCTGCTGACATATAAAACATGTCAAATAAAGGAAGATTTGACCCCTAAAAAATATCTTTTTCTTTTCATTTTAGCCAAGGCATTTATATCCCTTTTCTTAAGAAAGGACAATTTAACTGAGGTTAATTAAAAAGGAAAGACTTTGTCGTAACTTTGTTCCTTCTTGGGATGGCTGTTTACGGATGAAAAAATCATACTGTGTTATAATTACTTCTTCTGATCAATCCCCACCAGCAAAAGGATCCTCATATCCTGCTATATAAAGTTCATAAGTTATGTCATAATGTTATCTTTATCTCTGTATTTTCATACAATAATGTGATTTTTATACAATAATCTTCATTTCATGTCCCTAAACTACTCTGATTTCTTGTCAGAATGCTTAGAATAGATGCTAAGTTCAAAGCCAATGTTGGTTATATCTCAACAGGTGAAAAGAATAATCTCTCTACAGCTGTACATTATGATTTGAACACTGTAGTAAGTAAGTCATTGCAGCATGTTTAGGAGAAGCTTGTGGTTTAAACTTAAAATGCAAGCTGGATGTTAGAATTATTAATAGAACATTCCATATTTTATCAATAATTAGAAGAGAGACAGCAAAGCAGTATTTTCATTGTGGTATACATTACTGATATTTTCATTATTGTAAGCAGAATGGCAGAGCATATTTTATATGTCCAAGTGCTGGCTCAGGCTAACTATCAGCTCAAAGTTACTAACTGTCCTGAAGGACAGCAGTTTCTGATTTACCTCCAAACTTACTGCATTTCATGGTAACCAATGCTTTTCTGTTAATTTTATTCATGGAAAAACCAACAAGAAAAACTATAAAAAATTGAGTCTGCCTTTTCTTTTTATTATTATTATTTTTCCTTGTAACCTACATTAACTCCAAATAATAAGAACAAAAGCAAAAGGAAAAAATATTTTAAAAAGGAACAAAGTAAAGGAGTCAAAACCAAATATCCAATTCTACAAATTTAATCTTAAAGAAAAAAAAGGAAATATTTTTAGTTTCTTTTTTCTCTTTTTCTCAATAAATGACAAAATTTAATACAGCATATGAACAACATAGCATTTTACTTTGAAATAAAATTCCATTCATTTTGCTGAGAACAGCATTCAGAAATGTAACAAGGTAAAAATGCATACATTAGGAAGAGAAAATAAAACATTAGCGTGTTTTTACTTGAGTATGTAGGACAGCAAAATCTGCTTGTCTCTTGTTTTTTTTTTTTTTTTTCTTCTAAGTATCTCAAGATGGCAGTGTTTCAGAATAATTCTAATTTCTCTGTTCTACATAACCTTAAAACTTGTTTGATCAGTTTATTCATTATAATGACTGCATCTCAGGGTCTGAACTGTGTGTGGGCAGAATGTCAAGTGTGGGGAGATCCAAGTACTTGAATTTGACATTTTTTAGAATGTTATAGAATGTCCATTATAGGGAAGGTATGTGAAAAATGGATCTTGCTTTCAGAGCGACTGGTATGTTCTTTTTTAAACTGAGACTCTAAATGTTGTGGGGGAAATTATTTTTCCTCGTAACTACTGAATAATATTTTTATCATAAATTTCTTTTACGTTAAAGCAGAGCTCCCATCTTGTGCCCAGGCAATCCACTGACTCACACTGGCTGAAGCAAAATGTCAGATCCAAAGCTGCAAGGGTTAAAGAGTAAAGTTGGTACAGCCATGGTGAGTTGGACAGGAGCTATTAGCAAAAAGAAAGAATAAACGGGCTTGATCAGCAGTCAACTTCAAAAGCTTCTGAATCAATTAGACACTCTCCTGTGCTGGTTCAGGGATCACAGTAACTATGATTTCTTCACTGAAAGGGTTGTGAAGTATTGGAACAGGCTGCCCAGGGAACTAGTTGAGTCACCATCCCTGGAGGTCTTCAAAAAAACATTTAGATGTAGAGCTTAGTGACATGGTTTAACCTACCATGGCAGTGCTAGGTTAAAGGTTGGGTTGGATGATCTTGGAGGTCTTTTCCAGCCTAAATGATTCTATGATCTGAGACAACCCATTTTTTAGGAAAGGATTTTCTTCCTGTTATATGGGAGTGTAACTCAGCATCTGCCCAGTTCTTTCTGTAAACGTGATGCACATGGGATGGGAATATATGATCATGAAATTCTCCTTCCAGGCATAATAATACAGTCTCCTTATATGGCTAACTTCCAGTAGCTAGAGAGACCTAGGAAGGGATGATAGCTCTTGAAAGAACAGTTAGCTCCTGATGAGCCTGCTCTGGGTGAGATTTCCAAACTAATGGCTCTCTGGAATCTGTTTTTTGTTCCCAGGAGAAGAAGCATCTACCAGTCTTATGACTCAGCCCAGGATTAACAGCAATTTTTTAATCTCTGCTCTTACCACCCCAAAAGGAGCTTCTAAATTAAGAGTTCCTTTTTGTTAACACACAAAAGTCTAAAAAATCTCCATAGAGATTTTTAGAAACAACGTACGGTTTTTTATAAGTATGGGATTGACACACAGGAAAAGTAGAGACAGAGACGAAAAATAGAAGAAAAGAAGAAAGGAAGAAAAGTAAGCATGTCCAAACCAAAACGCCAGGAAACTTTACTCCACTCTCCACAAAACTTAAGAATAGGTACAATTCTCCTCTCTTTATTGACATGAGAAAGTGAAGCTTGTTTTCTCCTTCATGCTCTCTCACACTTTTTATTTCTCTTTTCGTAATGCCTGCAGAGATTTCTATCTTTAGTCAGTCAACCTTGCTGTAACTTTCTTTAAATTTTAATTGGATAATTCTCAACATTCAGATCTTGAACTACCCAGACCTCAAAGTTGGAGGACTATGACTGGAGCAGCAGTGACTTTCCATCTGTCATCACCAAAATTGTAAGGGAATAGTTGTATTAGCTCAGAGCTCATAAGTCCTTGGAGCTTGACAGGATTCAGCCCTGAGTGCTGAACGAATTAGTGGACTTTATAGTTGCACCCCTCTCAACAATCTACCAAAGGTCATGGGAGTCTGAGGAGGTCTCTGCTGTCTGGAAGCTAGGCAGCATTATACCTGTCTACAAAAAGGGCATGAGAGAAGACTACAGGAAACTACAGACCTATTAGTCTAACCTAAGTCCGTGGAAAAGTTATGGAGAAGATTGTCCTTGGGCGTATTGAAAGGCACTTAAAGAACAAAGCTGTTATCAGGCATAGTCACATGGATACATGAAGTGAAAGTCTTGCTGTAGTAACTTGAGCTCTTTCTACAATAAGGTCACCAGCTTGGTGGATGAAGGGAAGGAGGCAGACATAATCTTTCTGGATTTCAGTAAGGTCTTTGGTACGGTTCCTCATGGCATCCATCAGGACAAATTGCCCCATTGTGAGATAAACAGGCTCACATTACCTGTAACTGGCTCAGCAATAGAGCTCAGTGGGTTGTAGTGAATGGGTCTACATCTGGCTGGCAGATGACACTAGTGCTGTTACCAATGTCTCAATTCTAGGGCCAGTCCTGTTCTACATTTTTATCATTGATCTGGATACAGGAGTGGAAGGCAACCTCAGCAAGTTTTCTGATGATACTAAACTGGGAGGTGCTGTTGACTCCCTGGAGGGACGAAAGGTCTTGCAGACGGATCTAGATAGATTGGAGCACTGGACAATCAGCAATGGCATGAAGTTCAACAAAGGAAAATGCCAGGTTCTGCACCAGGGATGGAGTAATGCTGGACACTGGGACAGACTGGGACATGAGTGACTAGAGAACAGCTCAGCAGAAAGGGATCTGGTGGTGCTGGCTGACAGCAGGCTCGACATGAGCCAGCAGTGCACCCTGGCAGCCAAGTGGGCAAACTGCATTTTGGGGTGCATTGAGCACAGCATAGCCAGCCGGTCAAAATAGGTGATTGTCCCACCATATTTAGTACTGGTGTGGCCTCACCTTGAATATTATGTGCAGTTCTGGGCTCCACAATATAAAAAGGATGTTAAGGTACTTGGAAGTGTCCAGAGGAGGGCAACAAAGCTGGTAAAAGGGCTAGAGGGCATGCCTTATGAGGAGAGGCTGAGGATACTTGGGTTGTCTAGTTTGGAGAGGCGACCTTATTNTATTCTATTCTATTCCATTCCATTCCATTCCATTCCATTCCATTCCAATTCTTTTTGTACATTACCCTTTGTTCTAGTACCATCTCCTCAGCTTTCTCCACAGCAGTTCTAACTCCTTAAAATTTTCTTCTTCAGAAAACAAGAAAACAATTTCTGTATGCTCTCTCCCATTCTTTTCCTGTCTATGCAAGCAAGTCTCTGTCTTAATGTTTTTGCTCACTTCCAGTTTACTAAAATGCAGATGATTTACTTGGGTGCCATGGCATGTTTGTAGCATGTGTACAATTTCCAATTCATTCAGGCTATCAAAAACTTGACGATCTCTTATCCCTAAAAGACAAAACAAACTAACTAAAAAGATATAAATAAATTGTATTTCTTATTCATAGTCTACTTTAGCTAGTCTTAGATGGCAGTATAATTATCAGATGCAAATATATACCAGAAAAAAGTGGAATTAAGTAATAATCACAACTGCCATTCTTCTAGGTAATTATCAGCTCAACCCTGGGCAAAACTCTGTATGTTCCATGCTATGTATTGTTCTTTTATTAACAACAACAACAAAAACCCTGAACCCAGTAATCTTTGTTACACTCATAATCTTGTTACCAGCTCAGAGGAACAAGCAATATACATATGAAGCCAATAATTTATTGTTAGACTAATTAAAATCTTAAGAGTCTAATCAAAACACAAGAACCAGCTCTTAGTCTAGTTATATAATAATTCTAACACTCATAGTTCAAGCTAGCACAAAAAGAGTCATTAATAGTAAACCCTTCAAAATTGCTACAGAAAAAAAGGCCTTGCTAATAGCTTCAAATTTTCTTTAGTATTATCATTACCTGTTCTTCTGGGTCCTATGGTCAACAGCAAAAGCCTTTCCCAAGCATAGAGGTGATAGAGTGTCACAGTGAGTCTTCTGCATGCTGAGTTCTTCACTAGGAGAAGAGATTCTTGTGGTGGAGGTCCCTTGCTCCTCGGTCTCATGATCTGCTTGGAGCCCTTTAATGGGCTTTCTTATCACAGTCTTCTTTCTTTTCATTCATCCCCAGCTACAGTTTGACTGCACAATTTGTTGCACAACAACTTCCATCAACCCTAATTAACATAAAAGGCTGTTGCTGGTTATGAAGTGGCTACCTCGGTTTTGTCAGACCTTTACCACTTTTGATAGTCACGGAGAGTAACCTCAGACAGGTTAATCATCACTTGTCCACCTGGAAATTTTAAAACTAAGCAAAACCAGCTCTGGCCAAACAAGTCCAAACAAGTCCAGAGTCCCTGCACAGAGAGGTCAGTGCAGCACTTCTGGTTTTATACTAGTAATGCCAAATAGTATTTAGTAAGCTTCACCAGTAACACTACTTTTAGTTTATAATGCTCGTCTAGCCTGCTTACCATAAGAGCCATCTGAAAGTCCAGGCAGTGTTGACTGTCTGCTCAGAACCTATCTGACATGCCCTTTGAACAAACAAAGGGTATACTCTGTATCTATGGTGTAAACAGGAAAAAAAAAAAAGATCCAGTGTAAATGCAGATGACCAGGTGTGCTGATTATGAGGGTTATTTTAGATTTTGGGCAGAAATATAATGAGTCAATGATTAATGACTGCATTATTCACTTTGTAGTGGGTCATCATCTTTACGCAGGGGATAGAATTTCAATTTCTATTTTCACGGTTGCTCTCAGAAGAGCAATGGGAGTCACTAGTATCTCCATTTTTAAAAATCAGGCTATTAACTTAGGTTCCCAACTTTTAAGGACCTTGATTTTACACTTGGTTTGAAAGATTTTACACTCTTCGCTTTACACCCAGGTCTGGGCAATCACAAGCATAAATAGAGGCTGGGCAGAGAATGGATCGAGAACATCACAGAGGACGACTTGTGGGCTTTGGTTGATGAGAAGCTCAACATGAGTTGTCAATGTGCACCTTCAGCCCAGAAAACCAACTGTATCCTGGGCTGCATCAAAAGAAGGGTGGCCAGCAGGTTGAGGGAGGTGATTCTCCCCCTCTACTCCACTCTCGTGAGACCCCACCTGGAGTATTGTGTTCAGCTCTGGGGCCTCAACAGAAGAAGGACATCAAGCTGCTGGAGTGAGTCCAGAAAAGGGCTATGAAGATGATTAGAGGGCTGGAGGACCTCTCCTATAAAGACAGGCTGGGATAGTTGTATTTGTTCAGTCTAGAGAAAAGAAGGCTCCAGGGAGACCTTCCAGTGGCCTTCCAGTATTTAAAAGGGGCCTATAAGAAAGCTGGGGGACTCTTTATCAGGGAGTGAAGTGACAGACAAGGGGTGATGGCTTTAAACTAAAAGAGGGTAGATTTAGATTAGAAAGAACAAAAGTAGCATACCTATCCTGACACAGAGAGATTTTACAACAAATGTACTAAACATAGAATAGCAGACACCATTAAATAATAAAGAAAATGAAAAGCTTAATTTCATGAAAGATTTCAGGGGTAGCAATTTAATAATTGGAATATTTGAAGAAGAGGTAGAAATTTCTTTTTGAATCAGCCTGGCGCAAAGTTGATTACTACCATAAGATTTAATTATTATATCAACAATAGCAACAACAACAAAAAAAGAGTGAGTCTGGCATGTGTTTCTTTTGAAAGGCAAGTATTGTAGATGCAGGCAGAAAAAAAAAAATTGCAGAATTCAATTACAGTGATAGAGGCTTTGAAATAAAATTGAAGCTTTTATTTTATGAAAGAGAATGAAAGAGATTAATGACATTGAGCTAATTAAACTCTGCAGAAGAAAACAAACACAAATAATAATAAAAAAATCAATGATTCTAAGGTCTGATGGTCATATTTTATGTCAATGCAGAGAAAAGAAAAATACAGAGAATAGAAAGAAACAAAGGAAGGATCACAGAATCACAGAATGGTTGAGGTTGGAAGGGACCTCCAGAGATCATCTAGAACAACCCCCCTGCTCAAGCAGGGTCTCCTAGAGCACATTGCACAGGATCACAGCCAGGCGGGTTTTGAATATCTCCAAAGAAGGAGACTCCACAACCTCCCTGGGCAACCTGTTCCGGTGCTCTGTCACCCCCACAGTAAAGAAGTTCTTCCTCATATGGAGATGAAACTTCCTGTGTTTCAATTTGAACCTATTACCCCTTGTCCTGTCACTGGCCACCACCGAGAAGAGTTTGGCCCCATCCTCTCTACATTGTCCCCTGAGACATTTGTACAAGTTAATAAGATCCCCTCTCAATCTTCTCTTCTTTAGGCTAAACAGGCCCAACTCGCTTAGTCTTAGATAGATGCTCAAATCCTTTCATCATGTTCGCAGCTCCACGCTGGACCCTCTCTAGAAGTTCCATGTCCCTCTCGTACTGGGGAGGGTGTATTCCAGGTGTGGCCTCACCAGAGCTGAGTAGAGGGGCAGGATCACCTCTCTCAACCTGCTGTCCACACTCCTCCCAATGCAGGCCAGGATCCCATTGGCCTTCTTGGCCACAAGGACACGTTGCTGGGTCATGTTTAACTTTCTGTCCACCAGGACTCCCAGGTCCTTCTCCACAGAGCTGCTTTCTAGCAGGTCAGCCCCCAGCCTATACTGGTTCCTGGGTTTATTCCTCACCAGGTGTAGGACCCTGCACTTGCCTTTGTTGACCCTCATGAGGTTCCTCTCTGCCCACCTCTCCAGCCTGTCTAGGTCCCTCTGAATGGCAGCACAGCCTTCTGGTATATCAGCTACTCCTCCCAGTTTTGTATCATCCGCAAACCTGCTGAGGGTGCACTCTGTACCTTCATCCAGGTCATTGATGAACAAGTTGAATAACACTGGACCCAGTACTGACCCCAGGGGGACACCACTAGTCACAGACCTCCAACTAGACACTGCACCTTTAACCACAACTCTCTGAGCTCTGCCATCCAGCCAATTCTGGATGCCCCACTGTCCACTCATGTAACCCGCACTTCCGGAGCTTGCCTAAGAGGAAGTTATGGGAGACAGTGTCAAAAGCCTTGCTGAAGTCAAGGCAGACAACATCCACCGCTCTCCCTTCATCCAGCCAGCCAGCCATCTCATCATAGAAGGCTATCAGGTCGGTTAAACATGACTTCCCCTTGGTGAAGCCACACTGACTAATCCTGATCACCTTCTTTTCCTCCTCATGCTTATAGATGGCCTCCAGGATGAGCTGCTCCATCACCTTTCCAGGGATGGAGGTGAGGCTGACTGGCCTGTAGATTCCTGAGTTAAGGATGTGTGTAGGATTACCATCCACAAGATATCTTGTTTAATTTCTTGTTTCTACAGACTTCAAGGTCTTCTGCAGGACAATTTCCTAGCTATGATATATGTTTATCTTCTGTTTTCATGTTACCAGGTGAATGATAGAATTTATTCCTTTGTATCTACACCATGTTCAGATATTGTGCAGTGCTACAGACAGGCACAGGACGCAATTGCTATGTTAAAAGGTCACTTTTTAAAAGACTGCTGTTCACTTGCGTTAGAGCCAAAAAGCTCAGACCTAACTGGAGAGGCATTATATAAAAAGTAGTGAAGCAATTACATGGTTATTGGTTTATTTTAAATGTATTTGCACTTTTTGTTGTTTAAACAAGGTCAGACAAAACTAATTATTCAGTCAGAGTTAAAATTTTCATGTAGTATATTCTGTTGCAAGTCTTTGATATCAAAAAGTATTAATGAGCCTTCATTTCTTTCGGATTGCTGTACTCAGAAGTTAATTCCGCCAAAGCATTCAGTGGAAAATGCTAACATTGTTGTTGATGGGAAAAGAGAAAAAAATAAACAGAAGGGATTGAAGACTTCAACAGATGCTTAAGTCTATGCATATTTTGATAAATTGCATGTTTTTTAAAGCTTTGTGTGACTATAGTGTAATGGCTATTGCAAGCTATGCTATACATAACAACAACCTACACTGTGTAGAAAGAACTATCTATGCTCCTAGAATAATGATGCATGCACAGGAGTATAAGACTGGGGTGACAGCAGAGACCTTGAAGATATGGGCCGGGTGATACCAGAGATGAAAAGAGATGCTCCAGAATTATCAACATCTCACAAATGGTCAGTTATTGATAGCAATGCAAACTCCAGAGCTGGGAAAAACTGATTTTAGGGGTTACAAAAAAAAGGTAAGTATCTAACACCTTAAATATAGTAAAGCTGAAAATAAGAGAGAGCTGCAGGCTAATGAAGAAAGAGCAAGGTGTGTGAAAAGCAAGCAACAATGGCCCCAAGTGGCCAGGGCAAAGACAAAGAAATCATTACCTAATGGTGATGATGCATCACAGCCCTCCAGCCAAAGAGAAGGAAGAAATCCTCATCATGACAATGATTCTGTTCCTGGACAAAGAGCTCAGGAGTCTTGCAACTTGTCATAACCGTGCTCCCCAGACTGTTTTCAACAGTGGAGTGGTGGATGCAACATAGAAAAAGTAAGAGAAACTAGGAGAGACAAATTTTAACAGCAATGTTTAAGTGGTCTGTTTTTATTAATAAGTATTTTAGACTGTGAGTTTTAGCATCATCATAACTGGTTAAATCATTTGGTTAAACTGTTAAAACATTAGTTAGACTAAGAATAAATTGTAACAATTTATTTTGTAGTAATATAGTGCATTGTATTTTCAGCAAACAAAATGGTGTATTCAGTTTCTGATCTCAGAATTCATTTTCTTGCTGGCCTTCTGAAGCCTTTGCAACTAGTACCACTTAGCACTGAAAATATTACAATAAAGATCTAATGAATTATAATGTGTTTCAAACATAACCAATAGAAAAGGATGGAACAAGTAGTTCAATTTTTCAAAGACTAAGCTTTTAAGTTAATGTCTTTGGAATTTGATATTCCACATAATTATTGTCAGGATAAAAGACAGTATCATTCATAAGAAGAACAGAACAAGATTTTCATTAAAATGAAAATTTCAGCTACTCATAATTCATGTAGAATTCAGTAACTTTGTTTTGGCAATATTTTAGTTGAGAATCTGATGCTAATACCTGATTTTAAAATAGTTGGCATATATGTTGTTGCATATGTGGCCCGAAAAAAAGAGTTGCATGCCTTTGGTGTTGATAGCGCTATTAAGCTTAAAAATAGTGTACATCAAATATTTACTCCTATTCTAATAAACAATTTAAGAATTGCTCAGACTTAGCCCTAGAAACGTATATCACAAGAAATACAGGGAAGAACAATGCTCTGTCTGCTTTAAGCAGATGTTCCTTTTTAAATTATCAGTTTACTTCTCTGATTTAATAATAATGACTTTTTGTCATGTTAGTGGACCTAGTGTTGTCACCAATCTGTTTAAGCATCAATTGACTTTTATTACACCTTTAGCACAGGGGAAGGATCTTGCTCATATTTCACAGCACTAATATTAGTTCCAGAACAAAATGAATAAATAAATAACAGAATCACAGAATAAAGGTGTAAGAGACTAAGAAGAAGAATGATGTCTCAAACTCTCAGCAGGAAAGGGTATTAATGAGATAAATGAAGTCAGAAAAGAGGGTCTTGAGGAGGCAGGATAGCACCTTTCTGGGACCAACTTCCTTATCTTGGGTAAACGTCTTTGACACATCTTGGCGCCAGTGGGTCTGGCACTTGGATGAGGAATGGCATGGGCATCCCCCATTGACCCCCTTTTAAGAAGGTCCTGGGACAAAAGGCTGCATCCTAATTTCTCATATATGAAACGAGAACTAGAGGCAGGGACTAGCTTACCTGCACCAATAAAATTTCTAACTCAGATGAGCTGCGTGTGCACCCACCACCATTGCAGACAGAACAGGAACTGGACCAGAGAAGTCGCTGGAACCCAGGGTGGTGATGTGGGCCTTTCATCTACTTCTACTTTCTATCTTACTCTCTCTCTCTCCTCCTCGTATGTTACGGGCCTTTCAGTCCTTCCTAAATCCATTAAAGGTCTGTTCTGTCCTTTGTAAACTAACAAATAGCTCCCATTATAAACAACAAGGTTTAATCAGTTTCTGCCGGAATAGCCTCTGCTGTCAATAAAACTTTTCAACTGATCATCTGGTGTTACGTCACCTTGATTAAGCCCAAGGTTATCACAAACATCGGTGGCCCCCGAGTGAGTGGTCCAGGGCGGCCGTCCCCAGGCCCCCATAGAAGGAGGTACCTGTGGATCATCTAGTGCATCTAGTACAGCAGGGTGCTCAGAGCTGTGTCCAATGGGCCTTGAATATGTCCTGGGATGGACACTCCACAGCCATTCTAGGCAACCTGTTCCAGGGTTTGATCACTGACACAGTTTAAAAAGAAAAAGAAAAAGAAAAAAAAAAAAAGAAAAAAAAAGAAAGGAGAAAGGGAAAAAGGAACCAACCAAACAAAAACAAAAACAAAAACAAAAAACCAACACTTTTTATGTTTAAGTAGAATTTCCTGTATTTCTATTTGAGCCCATTGCTTCATATCTTGGGCTCCACTTAGAAGAGTCTGTCTTCCTCCTTTTACTCCTTTCCATCAGCTATTTACACACGAGATTCCCCTAAGCTTTCTCATTTCCATGCTGAACAGTCCCAGCTCTCTCAGGCACCAGGATTACCAGTATTGACTGGCCTCCAGCCGGACATGGTACTGCTACTGATCATGACCCCTTACACGTGGCAGTTCAGCCAGTTCCACCTCACTGTTCACTTGTCTATGTGAATATTACGGGAGACAGTGTTGAAAGCCTTGCCAAATTGAAAATAAACAATATCCACTGCTTTCATCTTATCACCAAGCCATTCATCCCATTATAGAAAGTTACTGAGTTGGTCAGGTATGATTTCGCCTGTGTAAATCCATGTTGTCTACTCTCAATTACCTTCTTGTCCAAGACACTTTTGAAAAACTTTGGAAATGGTGCTGAGGAGGATTTGATCCATCAACTTCACAGAAGCTGAGGTGGACTTTGCAGACTGACTAGCCTGTAGTTCCCTGAATCCTTATCCTTGCCCCTTTTGTAGATAGGGGTGAAGTTTGCTTTCTTCCAATACGAGTTGTCATCACTCTCTGACACTGCTCACAGTTTAAAGCTCACCTATCCAGGCTGGCCATCCTGTTGGCAAAGATGTTTTTGCCTTACTTGATCAGGTGGATTTCATCTCTTCATAGTAGTCCTCAATGCTCAAAGATGGTTCCATGGTTGTAAAAAACAAATCCCTCTGTTAGGGATGGTATGGGATCTGCTTGGAGTCCAGCAGACTCCAAGGATGGGGGATTCCCCTTTCTTGGCTGCTGAAGCCTATAGAGGTGTTGTCTAGGTCCCCTCGGGTCTCTCCATCCCAGTCCCATGGATACGGCTGACACTGTTCCTGCTTGCAGGTTCAGCCTGTTGTGAGGCTGTGTGTATCCCAGAGAGGCACATACACATAAAAGTGTGCAAATCACACACAGTCTCTAATTTTATCTAACATCCATGCCCAAACCCTGGGCTTCCTTACACAGTATGCAGGTCTTTCCAGCTAGTCCAGCTTGATGCATGACACATGCACTAACACACATCTCAGAAGCGCTCATTTAATCACAGGTCCCTCAAATATCGGTATAGGTTCTCAGTCTGCCTAATATCCATGCACAGACACACTGAGCTTCTCACCCATCTCAGACTTTGCATCTTTTCAGGTGCAAGTCTCCTCCTACTCTTCAATTAGTCATCTTTGACATTTGCTAGCAAATTAAACATACACAGATGTGCACACAGGATTAAATTCACTTGGGAAGTATAATCACTCCCAGGTAATCCCAGTTGCTGGCATTTAGACCCTTGTACTTTCATATACACCCTGCCCCCTCCCATTGCTGGCATCCAGAATTTCAAGTCTGGTGGCTCATGGTCCCCCCCATTGCTGGCACTTGTACGTTTCAACACACATATATATTGATGCACCAATCCCTCCAGCTGCTGGCACTTAGGCTGTTTTGCACTGGGGAAGTGTTGATTCTTTCTGGATTCCAATAAGACAGGCACAAAAGCTTGCAAAGCAGGTAACTATTTATTAATAACCCTGAAAAGGTGATAGCTAGTTTTAAAACCTCACATCCCTGCTGATGGTGGGAACACCATCATGAACCTCTGGTTAGGGGACAGCGTGCTGCACAAATCACATCTGTGGTGATATTAGCCCAGTTCTAACTTCACTAGTATTCTGGTAAGGTCTTGATCATAATACCGATTCATCAATTACAGACAGCAACCAAATCTGGAATGTGCGTATATCTTTGAAGAGTCCCTTGGACAATACTCTCTAGCATTCTTATCTTATTAAAAAGTTAAAGGTCATGAAAGAGTGCATATAATATTTCAAGTGGACAAGACAATACCCTATACATATACTTAAATTATATGCCCATTCTATGTACATGGACTAATTATGCATTATGTATACATCAATTACAATATTGATTAAATATGCCTTGATTAAGTAGCAGTCACAAGGTATCTATCACAGAGATACGACTCTGGATTAGCCATTATGTGGATCACTAGTTCCTCATAAAATACCGCATAGATGTTTAGGACTTGTAAACTAAGGTCCCTTCGCCAGTTCCTACCACTCAAGTACCTGGCAGCTCTCACACACAGGGTAGAGTGAGATTACGTAGAAAAAAATAGTTAAGAAATGGTTAATAACAGTTAATGAGACAGGATAGACTAACCATCAGGTGTAGGGCTCAATTAGATAGGTTTATCGACTGGCCGCCTGCTTACATGCCATTGACCTCTTTATGCCCCCTGTCCCCCTTTTCCCTTGCTTGCTCCTCCACAAACTCACCTGATCCCTCCTTTTCCTCACCTTTGACCCACCAGCTGAACATCCCGTAATAAGTTTTGCACAGTCCCACAAGTCCACTCAGTCTTGTTTCCCACTTTGTATCAATGACAAATTCAGGTCAACGCTGTTTAAAGCAGTGCCTGAGATGCTCCTCTAAGGACCCATCACTGAGTGGCTAATGGCTTCTAGTCTTTGTTGTTTCCATTGCCACACAGTCCTTAATGTTTGTGGGTCTGTGTGCTTAATTAATCAGTTTCTTTCTTGCCTGTTATTTCTTTTACACTGAATAGTCCTTAAGCAATTAACTCAATGAACCAGATGCTCTGACATTTCATGTATCCTTACACCCTCTGGTTGGCACCAGGTGTTGACCTGTAGGATCCACATGTTCTTCAAGCTTTTCCCCCTCATTGATAGGATCTAGAAGAAGACCACCTGGGCCCCCATGCCTTTGACTCCCACCTCCAGAGACAAGTAGTCAAGATTGATACTCTTCTGGTTTCCCCTTACAGTATCAGATGCACCCATGTTGAAGGGCAGCAGGGCTAATAGTCTGAGAGCCAGACAAGCCTTGGCAGTCTAGATCATCCTAGATCTGAGCCCTGGCAACCACCAAACTTCCCTAGACAGAAGGTTAGGTCAGCTAATGGGGGCCTCTGTCCACCACAGGGAGGAATCTCTCACTGCTTTCACACATGGCACACACATTTAAGTTGGGTATAAGCATAGATTAGACATATAATTTTGATTTCAATGTGAAGTGCTTATTTACAAAAGATTAAGTTTTTATCTTTTCACCTCAGTCCATATGGATCAGTCTTTTCCAAGTATATTATAAATGCTTTAGTAAAGCAGATATCTGGACTTTGCAGTCAAGCTCCTTGCTCCTCAGATCTCATGGATCTTTATGGCCACATAGCTTCTAAGTTGTAAGCTGAGAACCATGCCAGCATTCTAAAATCCACAAAGCAAACTGTACTCTTGGTCCCACTGTAAGAAAAATAGAGTTAGTACAGATCTGGAGCAACATCAGTATCACTAGAATTGAGATTCTGAGCCTATACTTTGCATTTGTATCATATGTCCAAACGGTGTAGGAGATTTAAGAGGTTTCACCAAGTATAAACAGCAGCATATTTTAACACTTTAAATTACTGTATTTTAAGTGTTATGAAATAACAAGTGATCAGCTGCATAAAAAAAAAAAAAGAACAATATTAATAAGATGAAGCCAAAGTGCTGAAATATCAGACAAGCAAGAGATATATCCTCGAGAATTTTTGATGAACAGCTGCAAGAGGCAGATCTGGTCCTACTCTCATTTATAACAAAGAATTCAAATCTTCTGAGGACTGACCTGTTTCATTGTTACCATTTTTTCAGAAATAGCCATTGCAAAAGTATCCTTCCTGAACCATCACAACTCATTTTCTGCAGTAACTTCATCTTAATATGTAGCAAATATTTTCTCTCATTTCATACATTCTTTTTTTTTTTTAATGTCTCCTGACATTACACTGATGGTACTGCTTATGGTGTCATTTGAAGAGGAGTTGTTTCTTGATGTTTTTGAAAAAGAATGCCCAAGCAGATCTCAGCATGAATCTACAGCCTGAAGCAAAATTAACACTGCAGAAAGTATATGAGCCTTTTTGCCCTTTTCAGTATATTATGCAACAAAATGTGAGGCTTCTGAGGCAATCTTGGGTAGATTTGTGCCTGTTTCATGTTTTATTTTTCTTCTCGTAAGTTTCTGCTGATTTTTAAACTTAGAAATTTTAATTGTTTGTTTAGATCATCTCTTGCAATCCATTCAGATGTTGATTTGATTTCTCCAGTTGATTTCTTTACTCACCATTTCTGTCTTTTGAGAGGTTTTTTTTAATGTATTTATTTATTCTGTCTTTTGAGAGTTTTTATCTATCTATCTATCTATCTATCTATCATCCATCCATCCATCCATCTATCGCCTACAGGAAATGTTGGAATGTCAGAAATGTTGGAAAGCTCCCACTGAAATATATGGACTGGATTAACTGTTTCCCAAGCAGCATCTTTTAACTGCTTCTACAGTAAGGGCTGCTACAACAGTCTTCTGGACTGACCACAGAGGCTGCTTGTGTAGTGGTCCCCACTGTCAGAACATGTGTGGACAGCAGGAGAAACCAGCCCTCTCCTCCATATCCCCCAGGCAGAAGGAGGTATTGGTTCACTGAGTACAACACACTTGGTTTAGTTCAGTATATATAGTGATTAAAGTACTTGCAATGACAGCAGAACTTACTCCATTGAACATCACTGTTATATATCCTTTTTTTTATATATAAAAGAAGATGTAGTATCACCTAGTCCAGTCCCCTGCCTCCTCATCACTGCCTGAAATTTCATCTTTCTTACTCTTTTATATTTTACATT
>VXAL01003754.1:110789-128033 GCA_013399475.1 Chauna torquata
ACATTATATTATTGAAAAGATTTAATGACATGAATAACTATGAAGACTGTATTGGCTGAAATCACTGAGCAGTGGTCAGAATAAGATGCTGCTATTTTTTGTTCATTCTGAATATGTTATATAAGAGAGGAAGTTAGCTATTCTTGCAAGATGTGATCCCATAATTAATGAAATGGACAGAATTCACAGATAAAAAGTATTGTGTAAGTGCTTCACCGCATTTCCAGGCATGTTTTTGCAAGAAAAACAAGACAAGAAGAACATTTCATAAAAAATTTTCAGACCAGTATACTTGTAGTTATGACATACTGCATATGATATCAGTATCATAGCACCAACTCTTTTTCATCTACCGCTATCATCAACCACACATGAAAAATTCAGTCATAGGCAAACATAAATGCGCTGTTTAATCTATTTTTTTCCTGTTACAGTGTTTAGCATAGATGTTAGCAAAGTACTCAAGTTGCCTTCATATTGGGAGGGGTGAATAGAAGACATTTTCAAAAAACAGTTATTTTTGAGTTTTTAGAAGCCTTACTTTTATCATAAAACTCAAGAAAAAACAAGAGCAGTACTTTAGTTTCTACTAATTATACTGGAACATGTGAAGGGAGAAAGAAAAACAACCCTTTTCTCTATGTGAACTAAACTTTCATGTATTAAGTATGTCCTTAAGTAAAGTAGAAGAACTCTGCACCATTCTGTTTAAATGAAATGGAGTAGCAGCATTAAACAAGGAATATATGGAGCTGTCTTTGAAGATGACCAACTCAAATACCATTTAACATGGCTGTATTTGGCAGATATGCCAAAGAATGTTTCTGTCCGTACCTTGTTTTTGCAGTTTTGTATAGTAAGAGTTTTACAGTGGTCTCTGTACACAATAAAATTTTCACATTTGGTATTTTGCCTCCATGAACATTTTTAAAATCAATTCTAAAAGATTCTTGCCTGTCTTAGAGCATTAGGAGTATGTATTTCTATTTTCAACAAGATCCTTTCAAAGTCCTTGAAAGTGAAGAAAATGAAGAAATCTTAACAACAAAAAAAAAATTGTAGACTTTGGTAATGACTTTTCAGGCAAAACCAGGATTCAAAGCACAGCCGCACCCTGCCCAACATTCAAACTCCAGAGATGGAGGTAGAACCAGAGCTTCAGAATACGGCCTTAAGGAATCATCCTAATGCACTTACTGAAAAATTAGAAAATCAACTAAAAAGTTAGAACTATCCAGAAACTGTTTAAACTTTCACTATAGTTCAAGTAATTTACTACATGATCCCAGACAAAAAAAAAAAAAAAAAAGGTGCATAAAGGTTGTTTAAAATTATTTTTATCCTTAGTTTCTCTGAATCTCTCAGGCACAGTTAGCCAATAAATATATAGGCTTCTATAATATAATGGTTTTGTTGATTATCCACAACAATGTCATTTATGAAAGTTTAAGAATTTCCAAAGACAGCTTGTCATTTGCCAATCATGTTCTATTCCTAGCACCTCAGATAAGGTCTTGACAAAGAGGAGTCACTTTATACAGAGCCATTTACTTAAATTTTTGGGGTGTTGAATATATGCTATATTTGATAAATAAAGGCAAAACTGCAGACTATAGATGGATTACTGAAGTATAGGAAGTTTAAATGAAATGGTACATGATGGAACCCACAAAGACTTGTGTTGATTTACCTAGGTTCTATTATTTATGAACAAGCTGATAAAGACAGCCATATATTCCTTGTCTGTGGTCTTAGTTTGTCAATTCATTATGTCTGTAGATGCTCTTTAACATGAAATGCCCCCATAAAAGCTTGAAACTACTTTAAAAGGGAGTTCAGATAAGGTGAAAATATTTTTTCCTCACCTGCTCCTACCAAAGAAAGTTGCCTGTATATCACTGTAAATTAAATTTGAATTCAGCTTAGAACTGCTAGATTTTATTTATATTGTCCCTCATTGTATGTCATTAACATCTTTCACCTATAGAGTAAATAGGGTAATGATATTTTCTCAGCTCCCGGGTTCTTTTTTGTTTGTTTGCTTTCCTAAAGGAATTAATATTATATGAATAAAGATGATGTGTATTTTAAGGTAGTAAATTTTCATGTGACTGAAATGGGAAGCACTTTTCCGCAACGTTTAAAATGGAGGTCACTAGAAGCTTCTATGAAATCTGACATTTTAGAAAATTTCCCAAAAGTGGGTTAAGATGAGGCAGCATTAAAAAAAAAAAAAAAAAAAAAGACAATAATAAACACTTCTCTTTTGAATTGATTTGAATTATTGCTACCATTCTGTAGTTAATCCATTCCTGGACAGAAATTCTTATTTGGAATAAACCTTGCTAGCTAATGTGCACTAATGCATCAAGGATGTCTGCTGTCCTAAGGCTATTTAAGTACTTATTCAAAGTGCACGCAGAGAGTACTTACTGAAAAATGTCTCTTTCCCAACCCTGTCCCCAGGAAAACCTATGAGCCACAGTATGATGATGGAAAATTACCCTAGCTGGAGAGTAAATTTGGAGCTTGGTAGGTACTCCTTCTAAGCCCAGATGGCCATCAGATGTGTTTAACTGAAACATTCTGACAAAAATATCACTATTCAAGCCATCCAGTGTATTAGGGATTTACACTGTGGAACCAAATTGCTAAAGACATGACAAGTGGAAAGAAAGAACTTTCTGTAGAAAAAGTTCAGGATATTCTCCATTTAAAATAAAATGGTTTGTTTTCTTTAGTCAAAGGAGAATTATGTTATTACTGTCAACCAGACCAAGTTATTTAACGTAAAAGGAGAGGGTTTCAATGTTCTTCTCCATGTACAGTATCAGAAGAGAAGGACTTGCATGGTGCTAAGAGGAAGCAAGATTTCAGAACACAAAAAGCACATAGTTTAATATTTATATTTGATATTGCAAAAGTGGATGACTTCTATATATACAGAATGTATATAGATGTTCTATACACTCCAAATGTTTTTATCTCTTTTCCATTTCTTTCTAATAGATTAAAAATGGATCTCTATACTTGTAACAATAAGAAAAATCTGCTTAGAGAGAAGAAATACAAATTCTATTTGAGATTTATACCCTCATACGGCCTAGGAAACACAGATTTATGTTTCCACTGCAAGATTTGAATATCAGAAGTGAGAATCCTTTACCTGGTAAAGTAATATCTTTTTGCTGTTAGGACACAGATTACATATTTATGATTCTGACTGCTAAATCTACTTATGAGTCCTATAAAGATCTCTGAAGTATTCTGGAATTGGTCAATCCTAAGGAAAATCATAAACATAAAAAAAAATCTTTATTTATTTATTTGATTGTTTATTATCAGGAATTATCTGTGTTGGGATTAGAAAGTAGAAGTTTTCGTCTCTGAATGTCTGACCGTTGAATGGAGCATAAACGAGTTTATGTAAAAAAGAAGTGAATAATAGTAACAGATTTCATTTTTACATGTTGTTTATTTATATATAAATTTTCTTTTCCTGTTTCTTTTTTTTAATATGTATTACCTGGGCAGACAGTCACCTCCTGCAAGGCAATCTACTCAACACTGATGAAGTAGTGATAAAAATTCCCTATTTAACTTTACACTTCCCCATAGCATATAGTATATATCCTATATATTTGTGGTTTAATAATAGTTAAATTGTCTAGCTGATGAGTAAAAGGGGAATTAAAACATTTTTACATGTACTTTGTATTAAACTCAGTATATGTATCTGGAACGCTGCTTAGATTGTGAACCTTGCTAGTCCTCCAACGCTATTTAAATATTTAGCTTCTGTTCAGTGGCAAGAATTAGACAGCTGAGCATTCTCTGAAATATACTCTGCTATCTAAGGTCTTCAAGCACTCACATGAATTTGATCCCTTCCAGTAAATTTTTTGATTATTTACTTTTCAGACTAGGATCAAAATCCAAAGCATGCACTTAGATGACTCTAAGCAGTCGGATATCTACTTATTTTCATGGGGAATATCTCAACATGAAAATTTTCTAGTAGATTTGTGTATGTGCATGTGTGTATTTGTGTACGTATCACGGGCTGCATTAAGAGGAGTGTTGCCAGCAGGTTGAAGACAGCGATCCTTCCTCTCTACTCAGCACTGGTGAAGACACACTGGGAATATTGTGCCCAGTTCTGGGCTCCTCAGTACAAAAGAGATATGGACATACTGGAGAGAGACAAACAAAGCACCATGAAGATGATTACGGGACTAGAGCAGATCTTATAGGAGGAAAGGCCAAGAGAGATGAGACTGTTCAGCCTAGAAAACAGAAGGGTCAGGGGGGATCTTATCAATATATAAAAATACCTGAAGGGAGAGTGCAAAGAGGACAGAGCCAGACTTTTTATATTGGTGCCCAGTGACAGGACAAGAGGCAATGGGCACAAACTGAAACACAGAAGGTTCCATCTAAATATCAGGAAATACTTCTTTACTGTGTGGGTGACCAAACGCTGGAACAGGTTGCTCAGAGAGGTTGTGGAGTCTCTTTTCTTGGAGATATTCAAAAGCTGTCTAGACAGAGTCCTGGGCAAACATCTCTAGTTGGCCCTTCTGGGACAGGGGTATTGGACCAGATGAACTCCAGAGGTTCCTTCCAACCTCAATTATTCTATGATTCTGTGATTCTATGTATAACACACAAGCTGTTTATGAGAGCAATATGGCATGAAACAGGAATAGTATAGGTTAACCATTATCAAGATAATGCTACCAAGACACTTTTAACTANCTGGGCAAACATCTCTAGTTGGCCCTTCTGGGACAGGGGTATTGGACCAGATGAACTCCAGAGGTTCCTTCCAACCTCAATTATTCTATGATTCTGTGATTCTATGTATAACACACAAGCTGTTTATGAGAGCAATATGGCATGAAACAGGAATAGTATAGGTTAACCATTATCAAGATAATGCTACCAAGACACTTTTAACTAGGAAGAAGAGGGGAGGGAGAGGGTAACCAGCAGCCTTGCAAAAGAGTGACACACAGGGCTGTTGAACAAGGGGCATGGGGAGATGTAACAGGGAGGATCAAAAAATCAACAAAATGGGGCTTAAGCAGGGTCACCTCCAGCACTTGCAAGTTAGCAAGGAAATGCCTGCAAGGAAATGCCTGCAAGGCAGCATTATGGAGAAATCCCTCAAACACCTAGGACCACGACACGTTAGGGTGCTCCTCGTAAGTGCTGGTACACTAATGCACACAGTATGGGGGGCAAAAAAAAAAAGACAAATTAGATGTGTAAATGCTTGAAGGGCTATGATCTTCACCACATCATGGAGATGTGGTGGGATGGCTCCCATGATTGGAGTGTTGCAATGGAAGAATATAGGCTCTTTAGGAAGGACAGGCTGGGGAGACAAGGAGGGGGTGTCACCCTCTATGTAAATGATCAGCTGGAGTGCATGGAGCTTGGCCCGACGATGGATGAGGAGGTGACCAAAAGTTTACAGATTAGGATTAAAGGAAAGACAGGGCTTGATGGTTGTAGAATGACGGTTGGACTAGATGATCTTGAAGGACCTTTCCAACCTTGTGTTTCTGTGTGATTCTGTGATAGCGGGGGTCTGCTACAGGTCACCTGACCAGGAAGACTGAGCAGACAAGGCCCTCTACCAACTGATAGGAGCAGCCTCAACGTTCACAAGCCCTGGTCCTCATGGGGATTCTTAGGGCAGCATGGAGTGCACGCAGCAAGCTCACAGCCCTGGACTTCAGGAGAGCAGACTCTGGCCTCTTCAGGGATCTGCTTGGTACATCCCTGCTGTGGGACAAAGTCTCGGAGGGAAAAGGGGCCCAAGAAAGGTGGTTAACAGTCAAGGATCACCTCCTCCAAGCTCAGAAGCAATGCATCCGAACAAAGAACTCAGGCAAAAATGCCAGGAGGCCTGCATGGATGAACAAGGAGTTCTTGGCCAAACTCAAACACAAATAGTAAGCCTACAGAGGGAGGAAGATAAAACAGGTAGCCTCTGAGGAGTACAGAGACATTGTCTGAGCAGCCAGGGATTGAGTTAGGAAAGCTGAAACACAGATAGAATTGAATCTGACCAGGTACATCAAGGGCAATAAGAAGGGTTTCTATAAGCATGTCAGTGACAAAAGGAAGACTAGGGAACACGTGGGCACTCTCCTGAAGGAAACGGTCGACTTGGTTACCTGGGACATGGAGAAGGCTGAGGTATTCAATGCCTGTTTTGCTTTAGTCTTCACTGGCAAGTGCTCTAGCCCTACCGCCCAAATCACAGAACCCAAAGGCAGGGACTGGGAGAATGAAGTACCACGCATCGTAGGAGAAGATGAGGCTTAGATCACCTAAGGAACCTGAATGTGCACAAGTCTATGGGACCTGTTGAGATGCATCCAAGGGTCCTGCGGAAACTGGTGGATGAAATTGTTAAGCCACTATCCATCATATTTGAGAAGTTGTGGTAGTCCAGTGAAGTTCCCAGTGACTGGAAAAGAGCCAAGCTACCAAGAAAGCACTGTACACAAGAAGGGTATGTGCAACCTTCCTCACTGGCTAGAATTAAGACATTTAACTCCAGGCTTAATGTATGGTTGCAACCTCCTGACTCCTTACACTGTCCTTACACATCTTCTGCTAGTAGATACCTTTCTAGTAGGGTGTGTGCCACTGAAGAAGAAAGTTTTTCATGGCCATTGATTGCAGGGTTGTTTCGAAGTCTTTATTAGACAGTAATTGAATGAAATAAATATTGGGAGACAAATTGAAAGAGGCCTAATTCTTTGCAGGTGTGCCTTGAATAAACTTAGTGGATTAGATATTTCTCAGGAATAAGCATAAATAAATAAAAAGAGTAGATTTACACAAAACTTTGTTCAGGTTATAATGAAGCACAGCAGGAGCTATGTACCACTCTGCTCAGGCATTTCTAAAGACAAACTTACTTTCAAGTGCTTAGAAAACTCTCAGATTAAATGAGAAAACCACCAGCGAGTATTTCACGTCTGGAACAACTGAGAAATTCACTTTCTTGTTAAGCTTCTTAGGGCACTCATTACACCTAAATCTTAGAAGTTTGGATAGAAAACATAACTGCTTTCGTCCCTATGTACTTGTAGCATCAGCAAAGTCCTTTAGGTTACTTCTTGGATCTATCCTACAGCAAGACCCAGAATCCCTTTTCAAATCTTGAAATGTACTATAGTGATGATCCTTAGGCCAGGTCTGTAATAAAAAGTGTATGCACCAAAGTTCAACAGGTCTGCTTTTTTGTGTTTTTTGGTTGGTTGGTCATTTTTTGTGTGTGTTTTGTTGTTGTTGTTGTTGTTTTGTTTTTGTTTTTGCTGTTGTTTGTTTTTTATTTGTTTTTTTTTTAATATATACATATATAAAGGCTATTCTCCCCTGGCTTTTACTCTGTCCAATGTATTCTTTTTTTCAGCTTTCATAATGTTTACGTGAGCTTTCTTAACCTTCTACATCACTACTCACTTCTAAGCCTGGAGAGCCTAGTGTCTGTAGCCTAAACTGCTTCTCTTCATATTCGGCATCTGAAAGTTCTGAGAATTCATGTTCTGTTTGGAATTCGGCTTATCCCTAAATCTCTGAGGAAAACCCATCTGGAGCTATCACTGCCAAAATTACTAAGTGTCTCACTGCAGATCAAACTCTGTGATTTCCTCTAAATTCACAGAATCAGCGATAAATGTGGGGACTTCCTATAAAGCTAAACAAAACCAATATTCTCATCAGATCCATTAATGTTGTTAACAGCAACGACATTGACAAGAAGGTCAATTTCACTTAGCAGCTACCGGGAAGCTTCTTGTTCACAGTATTGTTTTTTAATGAATTCGATCTAATTTTGATCAGAGGCATGTTGTGAAAAATTAATTTTTCCATAAACTTAATATCTTGCCTTATGGCTATCTCTAATCCTAAATGCTGAAGCCCTTTCATGCAATTTTGAGCTCTTGACATGGAAATGCGTTCCCCCTCCATACACACAGACACACATACACACACATGTACACACAGAGACATATATGCATATGCACACATATATGGATGCACACACTGATGCTAATAAGCATAATGAAAAGCTTCCAGGCATCTGTTTAACACCATATTTAATATAACGCAGAAATAATAAAGTGGACCACAACAACCCATTAAACAAAGACACCTGCAGACATCAAAACAGATTTTATGGGTGAGATGAATTTAATACAACCATTTTACCTCTTAATCAGGGAGATACTTTTTCCTTTAGTCTATCTTCATCAGCTTTCAATTACTTTTTTAAATCACATGGCAAACCCCAGGGAAACTCTTCTGTTCTTCTGAAAGTAGGCTGTGGGTATGTCATTTACCACTCTTTCCCTCCTCATACTGTTATTTTTATGTTGTTCTTTCAAACTACTTAACTTTCCTTCATTAACTATGCTTACACGATAAGCTGTTTTGGGACAGGGATTGTCATTAGCTGACTTCTGTAATTTACTTAGTGCTTAGGTCCTCATGGTGAATCAAGCTACCACAGATATAAAGTTTCTTAGGTTTTATAATCCTCATTGAAATATATATGAGAAAAAAAGTTGTAACTCCTCAGTGAACTCCATGGTTTTACATACATAATGTTTTTGTACTGTCTGGCAGCAGCTTGTCGTGATCTTCTTTTCCAGATTAATCCTGTTTCTTTGTGTCAAAAATTATATATCTTGGGAAATATCAATTATTTAAGAAAACTGTGAGTAAATCCATTTTGCTTAAAGGGGTGTCAGTTAGGAGTAGTTTCAATGAAATGTTGTTACCTGAATAGGAAATTGTCAGGTCTTTAGGTTCCTCTTACAGTTAACAGAGTGAGGCAGGCATTAGAAGCACCAAAGGTAGCCTTCTGTTTTGAATTACCCTCTGGCTGAACCTTTATATTTACTGTATGTGTAGGCAGCCTATGCTAACTTCTTCATCTAAATTAAATATCCACATAATAAGGCTTGACTGAACAGTGTAGACCTTTCCAAAGATTTGATAAAAAGCACTGCATACAAACCATTCCTATCAACTTTGTCAGTAGAGACTGTCTGTCAGAAAGATAACACAACTGTGGTCAGGCAACTGAATGAATACTTGAGCCATGAAGCATAATAATAAGGTAAAGCCTATTAAATTATATCTTTACACCACAGCACACAACCATGAATCAGAAATAAACACGTTTGCAGGGTCAGGACTACTGTCTGTAACTCTGGTTGCAATTTTTTATTTGGAGGTAACAAATATGATGTAGTCAAGAGCTTGATTAGAGTTCTTACACAGCATATTGTTCTTCATAAAAGCAATATCCTCAGGCTGGAAAGTGAAGGTCTGGCAAGATTCTCCTACCTTCATTAAACCTATAGCAAACTCATAGTTCATCTTTGGGCTATCCACACCGTTATCCATCTTTTGGTCACATTGTGCCTGTAAGAGAGATTTTTTTTCCATTTCAGTGCATGTTATTTGCCAAGACAATATGCACTTAGACTGTCAGTGTGCAAATTAGTTCTAAATCTCCTCCTTATGCTGCAGAAGCTCCCTCCTTTGAGACCTCGTTGCCCCATTATTTCAAGTGCATCTCTGTTGGATAACATTTGGTCTACATGTGCCAAAAAATTACCTGAATAGAGCAGAGAGGAAAAAAATGGATTTTACATACGCATGTGGCTGCCAGCAAGGCAGAATGTATTCTACTGGGCACATAAGAAACCCAATAAGAACAGTTGTGATGTCAAAATACATGCAGCTCATGAGTGCAGTCAGACATTTCATTTGAGGTTTGCAACTGACAAACAGTGATATTGCTGTATACAGGAAATTGCCATATACAGAAACCAGAATATACATACACACACACATACATTTACTTGACATGTGTACTGTGGGTTTAAACACATCAAAAATACCTTAGAGATCCTTCACATTTTATTTTTCAAAAGTAAATGTTAGTCATTGTGAAGGATGAGGATCTTCAGACTGTAGGAGACAAATTGCACGAATGAATGTTGTGGGGTTTGGAGTAAGAATATACAATTGGCAACTCCTGAAGAAGACTATGTAAAAAGATTAACTGAATCCTCTGTAAACACTACATAGCATATATTCAAATTTTAACTACACTGTGAAAAAAATTACTTGCATTCCCCATCCCTACCCATAGACTTTTACACTTCCCTGATCCTTCTTCCAATCTCACCTGAAGTCTGTCTTTATCTTCAGTTTAATTTGTTACACGGAGGAGATTAGACTCCACTGGTCTTTCCCAGCAAAGCCAACACTGTGATTTTTGTCCCATCCTTAAGAAAAGGCCCAAGTACAGACTGAGCTGTTTTAACCTGCTTTGAACTGTGACAACAATTCTTTCATGGTAAAATTACTGTTGTCTACCTTGTCTGCACCTGACTCTTGAGACTGCTGCATATGTTAAAGGACTAGCAATGGTGAGTAACCATTGCACACATAGAGGCAGCCCTTCATGTGATTTGGGGCTAGGAGAGGCTATGGTGCAACTTTCAAACTTTAATATAAAGAAAGTCAGATGCAATAAGAAAATCAATAAATAGAATAGAATAGAATAGAACAGAACAGTTTAGTTGGAAGGGACTTTCAGAGATCGTCTAGTCCAACTGCCTGACCACTTCAGGGCTAACCAAAAATCAAAACATATTATTGAGGGCATTGTCCAAATGCCTCTTGAACGCTGACAAGCATGGAGCATCAACAACTTCTCCAAGAAGCCTGTTCCAGTGTTTAACCACCCTCACAGCAAAGAATTTTTTCCTACTGTCCAGTCTGAAAGTCCCCTGGCACAGCTTTGTGCTGTACCCGCATGTCCTGTCATCAGTAACCGTGCGGAAGAGACTGGCACCTCCCTCTCCATTTTCTGTCCTCAGGAAATTGTAGATAGCTGTGAGGTCACCTCTAAGCCTTCTTTTCTCCTTCATCTCTCATAGGACATGCCTTCCAGCCCTTTTACCAGCTTTGTTGCCCTCCTCTGGACACTTTCAAGTACCTTAACATCCTTTTTACATTGTGGAGCCCAGAACTGCACATAATATTCAAGGTGAGTGCAAACCAATGCTAAATACAGCGGGAGAATCACTTATTTTGACTGGCTGGCTACGCTGTGATTAATGCAGCCCAAAATGTGATTTGTCTTCTTGGCTGCCAGAGCACACTGCTGACTCATGTTGAGCCTACCGTTGACCAGCACCCTCAGATCCCTTTCTGCTGAGCTTTTCTCTAACCACTCCTCTCCTAATCCGTACCTGTGTCCAGCATTATTCTGTTATATAACATCTGATATGATGACCCGGGTTTTCATAGTACAAGGGCTGCACCCCCATTAATGAGTTTTTTGTAGGAAATTACTCCAAAATATTCAGATAGGAGTAGATCTAGCAGTATGTTGAAAAGCTTAGCATAGCAGGTAGGCAAAATACTAAAGTACCTGATTGTTACTATATAGAAACTATCCTGTGCCTTTTCCTATAAATTGACACAATTACCACAACACATGCAGGCCAATAGATTAGCTGCTGAATTTGACATCTTGCACCCGTGAGCAACTTAATTTATTTACTTCAGTTTACCAGATGGAATTATTAATATACACCTAATCTACAAACGTACATTCAATTTAACTCAGGTTGATATGAAGCTTTATCCTATAGCATTATTAAAGTTATGCTTTGGTTAATTATCTCTCTCTGGAAACAATATAGTAAATTAGCTCAATCATCTTAACATATAATTAGCAGGGAAAAGAAGTGTTTTTTTTTTTTTTAATATGAAAAAATGTATAAGTAGTGCAACCATTTTGCAATGGTAGAGGCAGAAGGAGTTTACAATTCATTCCTAGAATCTCAAAGGGTAATTTTATTAAGCCAAACTACCACCATTTGAAAAATTATCATTCCTTCTCATGGATCCACATTTCCTATAAAACTTGGCATCTAGTTTTGAAGGCAAATAGATTTAGTTTTTAGTCAGGACACCAAGCATGCAAATATTCTTATTTCTCCTAGTATTCCTGGTACAGTCCTCAGAAAGCAAAGTAAAACAAGAATTTGTCTCAACGTGGTTTGCAGCCTATGTGAGAGAAGATGAGTCCTTGATTTCAATATTACAAATATGCAAAGCCAAAAAAATACTGTCAAAATGAAATCTCAATGGTTGAGAACAACACTGTTAATTCAATACTGTTAATTCAATTTTGTTGTAATTAATAGTATGTTTGATTTATTTCATTATATAGTGTAACATTGTTAAATTCTTCATTTACATCTTGACTCTCCTATTAAAAATCTAGCAGTAAATGAGATGCAATGAAGAATTCTGTCACAGGATAGAGTTATAAAGGCAATTCATCTTAAAAACAATTTTTTTATATTTGAATTTCATAAAGTGAGGATTCTAAACTGAAGAGAGATATTACTGAAGCCATATGTCCAATGTAATTTTCCATTAAGAAAAGAAAGAACTTAATGTGAAATTATTTCTACTTATATACTGAGGTATATTTACACTTGTTTTTATTATTATTAATAATAATAATGTATTTATGTTCACAAAATACTTTCATTACAAAAAGTTTGGTGTCATATAGATTTTAATTTTTGATGAGAAAACTGTTGCGAAAGTTCTACTTCTTCTAGTGCCAAAGATTTATTTCTTATGTTTCAAAATTTGATAATCACTTTTACAGTATGTTTCCACTCAGAAAAACACCTTTTCCAAGTTAGCAATTTAAATCTTATTTTTTCTCTTCTACATCAAATATGCTTGTTTATTCCAAATATGATTTTCTTCTACTTGGTAGTTTTCTATTTCTGTTTACAAACTTTTATTGAAAGGCTGAGTAGTATATAAGAGGAATGCTAACAGACTTACCATCAAATAATTTTTATTTTAAAAGTTATTCGCATTATTCTGTGAATAATGTAAAACATCTTAAAAAGTACTACAAATGTTTTCTATGTAGGTTTGTTTTGGTTTTGTTTGGTTTTGTTTTGTTTTTTACTAGGAAATTGTACTTTGAAAGGCGGCAGGAAACTGTTGGATGCTTATAATGCCTTGAGGTTTGATTCCTTTTCAATGTACTCTGAAAAGTCAGAATGCTGATCTGTGCTTCAGTAAACCAATCCCATTCAACTGTATGTCTTGTTAAGGGAACAGAGAGGCTTCCATTGCTGTATTCAGTCTTCAGATCACCACAGAGTCTGCAAACATTACATTTCTACATTCATTAAAACTTTAACCAGACTAGCAACTCTTTGAAAGCTGCCATAAATAATATTCTAAAGAATGGCTAATAAAATAATGACCACTGATAAATGTAATTTCTCTCATCAGCTTAACTGCACAAACAAGGATCTGTAGCTGGCAAGCAAGCTCCAGGTGGATTAAAAGCATTTCTGTACACTGGGAAACTGTTTTTATCAGTTTTAACATTAAATGCTCATTACAATCACATGGTGGTGCCATATTACCAAACAGAGCTACTTTTATTGCGGAATAGCTCACACCCTTCCTGCTCATGGTTAAAGGTAGCTGGATACTGCTTGCATGCGTTGAGGAGTGCTAAGCAGAAGCGCAATATTGCAAGTGAATAGCAGATGGCAAATGCAGTCATTCAAAGGATTCATGTAGTATCACCCCATGCTGATATAGGCAACTTGGTAGGAAGATAATTATGTGTCCTGATTTTGGCATCTGTTTTCCTCAGCCATTTCTCTTAGGTCACTGTAATCCAGGTCACAGCATGACCAGGTGTGGGCCATGCCTCAGGCATTAAAAGAAACATTTAGTACTTGTTTAGCAAAGGCTTGTGAAAATGGAAGACACTTGCCACTAGTTTGGTCATAGGAGGTGGAATGCATTGCCTTCCACAGTATATATCCTAATAGGGTCCTGGGCATGTCCCCGAGGCAGCTTCTGGGAGTTTAGCTACTGGCCTCAGGGAGGAGCATTTTTCCAGCTGGGTTCAAGGGCAGGTGGTAACAGATATTGTGAAGAAAGAGCCTGAAGAGGCCTCAGTGAGGGTCTGTTCCTCCTTCTCACAGGAGCTTCTATTAGGCTGAGGTTCCCCCCCTCAGCTACAACTCCTGCCACATTGCAGCCCTGCCCTGCCCAGCAATGGGGCCTGCTGATCTTGACCCACACCCACATGCTGACATCCCAGCTCAGTCTCAGCCCACACCCACAGCCCTGCCCAGCCATCCAGGTCAGTCACAGCCCTGGTTTCCTCACTGCACCTGGCCTTGGCCTGCCCTGTCTTTGGGGAGGTGCCTGACACCCCAAGCTGGGGCTGCTCCCTGGCTGGGGTGGTGTGACTGGCACTGGCTGTGATGCCCTGCCCTGTCAGCGCCCATGGGGACCCTTGCAGTCCTTGGCTCCAGGTCCCCAGCCCCCAGTGTAGCTACTGGCCCATGCAGCACCCTGTTCATTCACATTGCCCTCACCGACGTTCAGGGCAATATCTGAATCAAGAAATTATGGTGCTTGGGTGATTAAAAAGATACCATGAGCAAAAATGCTTATTTCAGAAAATACATGGAATGTTATCAGTGTGATGATTAAACATTTTGAATTCTAGCATATTACCCGTATGGCCAGCAGAAGTGGACACGTAGGGAGTGTTAAGTGAGGCAAAGAGTGAAGAAAGAGAAGCCGCTTCCTCCAGCTGCTTTGGCCCAGGAATGCTCCTGCCCAGCCACTGGGGCCAAGCCTGGTGCCCAGAGACCCGGGGTCTCTGTCCAGGCTGGGTGATGTGGCTGCCACCTTCCCTTTTGCAGGTCCAACCAGCAGCAAAGCTGAGCATGTATCCCAGAGACACAGACATGACCAACCACAAATGATTAGTGAAAAGAACATTATCCATCAATAAGTGGTCATAAAACATAGGGAAACATATAACACAAAACATATCAATCATACTGCTCAGTCTATTTTTTTTTTTTTTTCATAATCCTTCTTTGTACTGGCTGATCAGCAATCTTTGAAAGGAAATTACTGTTGCTGATAACACAGGCTAAAAAGTGGGTTAGTCAATATGTGAATGATTATGGATAATTTTAAAAACAGGCTTTCCAGTGTTGCTGTCACCATTAACAGTGAAACCGCTGTTGGAGGTTTGCATATAACACCAGGCAAATAGTTAGAGGGCCATAGCAAGCACTGTAGAGCTACCTCTCTCAGCACACAAAGTGATGTGTTCTGAATGAACTGTGAACTACACACAAAGTTGAGGCAAGGACCTTAGACTCAACAGTAGGTCAGTCTCTGTTGACACTACATCAAACAAAAGTGATCAAACTCTGGAGCTTTGTGTTTGACAATTTTTTTTTTAATTAAATTAATTTTTAATATCCTAACTTAAATTCATTTAANTAAATGCATTAAAAAAAAAAAAAAAAAAACTCACCAGAAAAAAATCACTGTATTTAAAATTTCTACAGTTACATGTTATTGAGCACAGAAGTTTTGTAGTTGGTTTTGAATCATACAAATGTGCCATGAGAAGAAATTAACACTTCTTTACTATCATTTCTTTTTCTAAAGGTTTGTTTGTTTGTTTGTTTTCAAAAATAAATGTTTGAAGATTCACCCAGAAGAAAACCTTGCTATGGTACCATTCAATAAAGTTTCCTGAGGAGTTTTGCATAGAATGGGCATCCTTCATACTGCTGATCTACGGTATATTTTTAATTGGAAAAATGGTACAAACACAACTCACTGATGAATACACTGTAGTTTTGTCTATTTGAACACAATCTGCCTGTAATCTGCTAAAAAAATCATACTTGTGAACTCTTCAGGTTACAAAGGCCTGTTAGGTCCTGTAGTTCAGCTTTCTACCTGAAACTGGTCATAAGGTATAATCTTGCTACCTCTGTAGTGGATCCTGCAATAAAACAGGCCAGAAGATATAATCCTGTTACCTCTGTACTGGATCCTGTAATAAACCATTAATGGAAATATGTTTCTGGTGAAAGAATATCTAAGAATGCACCCTCTGTCTGCTACCTTGTTCTAATGACAGCCCCTTGTGTTGAAAATGTATGTTTAATTTGTCATTTGAATTTGACTGGTTTAGTTTAACTCTGCAATCTATTTCAGGTGGTTCTCAGACATACCTTGGTGGGTGTCACCTAGAGGATGACTATGGCATTTGACATCCATTTGACTTATGTCACAGCCAGTGGCTGGACACCATTTAATTAAAACAAAATTTCGTGTAGCGTGTTTCACACATGAAACAGGTAAAAAAATGTTTTACTACATCTTTTTTTTTTTTTTTTACTACTACTGATTTTTTTCCCAATAATATCTGTTGTACAGGCTTTCCAGGTACGTAGGTAATTTTAAATTAAATAAGCAAGTGTAGCATTTTCCACAATGCAGTGAAAAATATGGTTCTGAAACACAGCTCGACCTGTATATCTCTTGTGCCAGATAAAGAATCATGTTACAACTGTGTGTTATATCTAACTTTTATGAGGAATATGAGATAGCAAATAAAACAGCACATCATATAACGCTGAGGCAGAGGATGTACAGTAATGCAAAGAAATGTGGAAGTATCATATGTATGAACCAAGTGCTTTAAACAGTTTTTTATTTTATAGAAATGATTATTTTTTAAGGGAGCTCTAATCTCCTCAGAAATAATCACTGCTTATTTTTGGACTCTTCAACATATATAATCAGAACTGACCCCAGAACTGGGTATTTAACCCTCCCCCTCTGTATTGGGTTTACGTGGTAAAGGTTTGGTAGCGGGGGGGCCACAGGGGTGGCTTCTGTGAGAAGATTCCAGAAGCTGCCCTATGTCAGATAAGAGCCAGCTCCAGCCGGCTCGAAAAGGGACGCACCGCTGGCCAGACCTGAACCAATGAGCGATGTTGTTTGCGCCTCTGTGAGAGCATATTTAAGAAGGGGAAAAAACTGCTGCGCAACAGCAGCTGGGAGTGAGAGGAGTGAGGAACAGCCCTGCAGACACCAAGGTCAGTGAAGAAGGAGGGGGAGGAGGTGCTCCAGGCGCCAGAGCAGAAGTTCCCCTGCGGCCTGTGGTGAGGACCATGGTGGAGCAGGTTGTCCCCCTGCAGCCCATGGTGTACCACGGCGGAGCAGATTTCCACGCTGCAGCCCGTGGAGGAGCCCACGGTGGAGCAGGTGGATCTGGCCTGAAGGAGGCTGCAGCCCATG
>VXAL01003755.1:0-13909 GCA_013399475.1 Chauna torquata
AAATAAAAAAAATAAAAACAAAAGACCATGGAGTTAGTATCTGCAGATTATCACTAGAAGTTTTTGGGTTTATTTTTTGCTTAGACATTAAACAGAAATCATTGAAGTCAGTGTAATGTTCTTTCGCAAGTAATGCATCTTATCCAAGTAATTCAATCCAAGTGAAATCTTGGACTGAATTTTCTTCTGTGGTAACATCTTGGACCTCATTCAAGTTTAGCGTAGGACTAAGCACAACATTGATCAGATGTGGTGAGTCCATGAAAAGCACAGTGGTTTTTTTTTTTTTAAAGAAGCCACAGCCCCGTCCCAAAAAAGGTGTTAAATTTAGGATATTAAAAGCCAGCTTGCACCACCAGCTTTCTTTCTAATCTTGCACAAATTAGGCATTTCCAGCTTGTCTCCTTGTGCTGGGCTCAATCCCCATACCTGCAAAGTATGAGTGATATTCTCCCAGCAGTAATGCTGCAAACCAGTAAGTAGCTTAAGGTGCTCAGTGGTGACTGCCGCAGTGGAATACAGCTCCACTGACAAGACAAGAAAGTAGTTTTCTTTCTTAAAATGAGGGAAAAGAAATGGGACGGCTGATAAGGTCTTAAAATACCATCACCCCCTCCCCTTCAAAAAGATGAGAAGTAACTTGTCTGAAATTGGAGTTCTGCGTTAGTGATGGTGTAAGTGGATTTCTTACTCTGTTCACGTTAACCTGATGAGGCTCCATCTCTATGCATAAGTCTCTCTGCCAATTCCCCTCACAGCTCAAAGCTTAATGGACCACTGAGGAGCTAGACTGCTCTTCACTGGTCCCACAAATAATAATTTCTAAAAGCCTGGGACTTTTATCCACAGGTATTCCCCTCTCTACAGCCTGATAATTCACCTCTAATTACTGCTGCATGAACACCACCATTCTCTTAGGCTCAATTCTATATCCTTTCTCCTTTGTGCTATTCGGTACATCAGAAAATCAATAGATGGCAAAGGCAAGCTTTTCCACAGCTCTGCCTTCCTCAGATTTATCCCTCCTTAGCAATTCTAATGCTAGCTTCTCCCTCCTTTCCCCAGCCTTTGAAAGTAACCATTTTTATTCCCTGTACCTGCTCCTATTTCAGGTGTTTTGTGAATGCCCTTGAATTTAACTCCTCTGTCGCCATGTGGGATTTCGAAATCTTGCCACAGATTTTGAAGTCCTAAGTGTTGCAGAAGTGGTGATGTTATTCCACAGTTTGCCTCCCATTACACTGTGCCAGCTCTCACAAATGAAAATGAGATTTGTACTGATGTAATTCTGTGTGTAGCAAGTCTATGATTTTCACAATAGTAGAAATAGGTGGTAAAAATTGACCAGCAAAATGATGTTTATAAAATGTCTAGTCATAGATAGAGAGGACATTTTAGACAGTGAGATATCTCTCATTTATCCTTAATAAAATGGGAAAAAGCAAAAATGAAACCAGATGTCTAAATTCGTCCTTGTAATGTAAACGTGATTACCTGTTTTGAAAACTCAAGATTCCTTTACGCATACACATTTTTAGTAGTCATGGGTTAAGGCCAACAGTTCTAAACCTGAAGCCCTAAAAATAAGCTGTTGACAATGTCAGTTTTGAAAAATGTAAGTTTCTAAAAATTTTTCTCCAAATAAACCAAGCTCACATTTTCATACAGGGAGTCTTAAATTAACAAAGAACTAACGTACATCATTTGGGTAATACAACTCAAGTCCTGGTCAAAGGTCTCATGATGTTTGTGTTTTCTGTGTAATTTTTCTTATGATGTGTATGTGTGTCTTCTGCTAGTAACTATTAAAAGATCAGGTAATGCACAAACAATTGTGATACATTTGTGTATGGATAAAGAAAACTTTATCCTTCTCCTAGTACATCTTGGATAAGGCTTTCTATATAAGACTAGTACAAGGAGTAATTACCCGTCTGAGAGAATTTCTAAAATCGTGTTTCCAGCAAACCGGCTGTATCCTATTATTTCTTCCAGTGCTTTGTGGACACATGTTTTGTGTCAACGCACTCTGCTCAAACAAGTAAGATTGCACTGAAGCCTGGCATCTCGCCCAAAAGGTCAAGATCTTGCTGCTGCAAGATGAGTGACCCCAGGAGATCAAGCTGCAAATGTCTTCCATCAGTTCCACGGAGGAGCAGCCCAACACCTTGCAGATGGAATCTCTTTGTCAAGGCACTGGATAGCCACCTTTTGGCTCCTAGCTGCATACAAACAGCCTGAAAAATGCCTCTCTCCCCCAGGCTCTTAGCTGCAGATGACAGTGACCACTTCATTTCTATTTAGTTTACCGTCATCAGGGAGAAAATGCATTTCTATTTTTACCCGGGCAGATAAATTAAAATAGTATTTGTAGAGTTGGGCTTTTAAGTTATGAGAAGAAAATCTGAAAAGAATAATAATAGAAGAAAAAATACCCCCAAAGAAATCTCACACAGTACGGAACAAGAGGAAAACCTCAGTCAATACTGAAATAATAAATGTAACTAAATCAAATAAAACTGTAAAAGCACAGTCTCAGTAATGGATAGCAGAAATACTGTGCAATACTGAGGATGAAACAACAGTATTATTTGGAACTGATCTATTCTTCATCATGGTAAAATGTTAGAGTGTTTTATTAAAGTGGGATGTTGGTTATTTTTCTGATCACAGCCAGATATTAGATTCCTGGCCAAGAGATTCCAAACTCATTGTAAGTACTGTGTGTCTCATTTCTGGATGTCCAACTGTAGATACATTCTTTGGACAACTTTAATAAAATTACAGAGTAAATATGTTTCGAAAATAAAATCCTTTCAAGAGTCTCCATTTCTGTAAGCAAAAATTAAAGCAGCTGAAAACACCAAAGAACTGTTTTGAAATGTGTCCCAAGCCTTAAGGGGCAGTTCATTGCCCATCACCAGCATGCCACTTACAGCTCGGAAACCAAGAAGTCTTTTCTGCAACTGAAGGCCAAAGCAAACCAAAAAGCCAAATGCCAGTTATTTATTTGTTCTTACACATAATAATTAGCGAAGCTTTTTTTTTTTTTCCTTGCATTTGAATGGATATTCCTTAACTACAATGGCAGTTATGACCCAGATGGCATAAATAAATGGATGGTTCCTCATCACCCAGAGATTTGTTTTTTGTTTTTTGTTTCTTTTAATGGAAGCTCCTACTCCATAAAATCAGTGGTTTAAGTATACATTCTAGTATATTCTTACATGGGTCACTAAAATGTCAAACACTGAAAGTAATAAACTTTGGTATATTAACTTTTATTGTTAAGAATAAGGACAATAATATGTCAAAGTAGTCTTTAATGAGAAAGAAAGGTAGTCTCTGCCTATCTTTTACATTAAATATCTTCCAAGCATTTTGTTCTGGAAAAATATTGGGGTTATTTTGGTAACTTGTCCCCAGCTTTCCATATGCCTCAAATTCTATCTGTAGTTTCAGCTGGGCTGTTCTTCACTTGCCCTTTCCAACATCAAAGAAAAAACATTTCTGCATACATTATGTGGCAAAGAATATCTTGCAAATTACTCAGAAGTGGCCACATATCACTGGCAGTGAATAATCTTTATATGGCTGAAATCTGAAAAGCAATTTCTATCTGTAGCCATTTTTTATTTTTAGCTCTGCACCTTTCACTGGGCTTTGAGTACATTGTAGTCCTTTAAAATTACAGTTCTTATAAAACTGCATTTTCATTTTAATGCTCTTCCTTCTTAAGAGAGATGAAAGGAAATGCTAGCCACAGCCAATTTGTCCTACAAAGAGAGCCTATAGTCTTGATTAAACTCATCAGATGAATGTTAAATACAAGGTGGAGTGGGTATTTGTCTGATAGCTTCCACAAAAACCGTAATGCAGCATCTAATCCTGTTTTACAGTATGATCTGCCTCCCATTTCAGTAAGCAAGTTCTAAGTACTGCTCATCGATCCTGCCACACCACTGTTGCAGGCAGGGTGCAGCTTTAGTTTTGGAGGTTGACATGAGGCCCAAAGCCACCAGCTGTCCCTTCCATGACTGTGTGGTCCACCCAGGGCCTGATGGAGCAGGCTCAGGCAAGCTGCACACCTGGGAGCACATTAATGCACCCCAGGCTATCCACATCCAGCCCACAATAGACAAATATCCCATAGAAATTGCTGTAAGAAAAGCTGATGTTAGCCAGAGCTGCAGCCCCAAATCAGGGATGGGGACAGGTATCGCTTCTGGGCTACTTTCACCTCCAAATTGTTACAAAAGCAAAGTGAACGTCACTCTTTCCATTTGAGTCTTTAAGCTATGAATGCATTGGCATGTGCATATTTTGAGACAGCAGCTGAGGAAAGTGGATAGAGAAGATAGTGGTAGAAGAGAATATGATTGCAGTACAATGGAAAATGTGCAGTTGGTATGGTTTTAAATTTCCTCCTTATGTTCAGAACGATCACTAAAACATAACTCTGGAAATCTGAGTTAAAGAAAATTGTGCACGTAAATTTTTTAGGATAGAAATTGTATCGTGAAGTACTTTGCATAGGAAGCACGGTGATATGCAGAGCTGCAGTTTTAAGACATGATTTTGTCCAGAGACAGACATTTAAGGGAAAAAGGAAAATTCTCAGACTCTGCTGACATTGCTCTACAGTTTTAGTGACAAAGGGTTTCTCTGAAATACTTCACAGAGATCTCTGTGCCATCAAGGGAATCTATACTGTTCATAAGTGTATTTTTTAAACTGTAGTATATAATAAAGTATTATAGTATATAAGCATACAATATAATACACTATTTCAATTCTACTGCAATTTTACTAAACTTGATATTGTAATTACATTAGTATTGTAATTCTATTAAACACTGTATGCATAATACTACATTTTGGGAAGTTTTATTTTTTTTCTGTGCCAGAGCTAGTAATTTCCTGTTCTTATGTTAAAAAAATATATATATTCAAAGACACCAGAAGCACAATTCACAAACAAATTGACTTGTCCAGTTCTTGGTATAAAATAATAAAATAAATACGAAATAAGACTAAATCATTTTATAAAATACTGATAGGAGACTTCATATCCTGAAGTTGCTCAGTTTCTGTAGGGGGTGAATTTCCTTTTAAAATCTGCCAGCCTTCATTGTCATATTGCAGAAACACATCTTTATGTATAAGCAGGGAAAAAGACTGACAAGGTCTATGCCAGTATGGAAATCTCTTCTTTGATCTTTTTGCCCACAAAGGGTGATGAAAAAACAACACTAATTTGCCTTTTGTGCTTTCTGGTTGATGAAACATTACCAGTTGTCAGAGGATTTTTAAGTATTCATGAATACCAGTGCTCTACAACATGGATAATACAAGTGCCCTTGATTATTTATAACCTGAGACATCAAATTGGAGGCTCTGAGCCAACCAAGTGTTTAGTTTATATTCTGGCTCTTTATTCTGTTTTGCTTTTTGTTTATTTGTTTCTCCAGAAGAGATTGCCTTCTGTTCCTGAAACAAATTCATTGCTGAGAAGGATTTGTAAACCAAAGAACTGTCTTGTTTCCTTGCTGTCTTTCTCTCACAGTGTGTCATTTTAGGCGGACTATGCTCTGTTCACATATATTTGAAGCTTCTCTTCAGCCGTACCAATTCAAGGGGATGTCATTTTGTTCATTAAATAGTGGGTCTCTGTTTCCAAAACCTGCCATTTAGTAAGGGAATGGTGTCTCAAAAACTTTTAAAAATATTCCTGTATTAATAGTGGGCAAAACTGTTTATAAGATCCTTAAAACTGTGTTTTTTTTTTTTTTTTTTGCATTTTGATGTAATTTAAAATTTAATTATTTAATTCCCAGGCTCTATAAAGATATTATAAAAGACACCAGTTAGATCATAAAATGCAAGACATGCTTAGTTGGGTTAACAGCCGCGCCCATAATTGAGCATCACAGCGCACGCGCGCGCGCGCGCACGCAGTGCTGTTATCCTGATCTTTCTGCCTGTGACCCTTGGGGATGTCTCTCACCTTTAGCACTTGTCTAGTCCCATTACATGTGTCTCTTTGCATGACATCTTAAAACTGAAGTTCATAACTCTGATCCTTAGTCCTGTTTCCTTATTGTTCTGTGCTGCCTGCAGCTTCATTATTAATCACCACAATTACTTTCTACTGCTGTCACTATAATAATCACAGAACATTTCTTTTACTTTCTCAGCTTTTATATCTTCCATTCTTCATTTTTCTTTCACATAGTTGGTCGTTAAGGCTCTTGATTTCCTTATTTCCATCTGTGCAACCCCAATGGCTCCCTTTGTCTCTTTCTATTCTTTCTGACAACCTTGTCTGAATGTGGAATTTGCTTATCAACTCTGATTTAATTCACAGGTGCCTTACGGTTGCTTGGTAGGTCCCTCCGAAGCTTCTTCCATAATGAGAGTGTTCACAAGTTCTCTCTCTCTCCCCTGTGTACTCCCCTGTGTACCCTCCGGTGCTTAATACCGTATGAATTTGTAGGGCAACTTTTTTTGTATTTCAGGCATTTACATGAGGAAACCAAAGTATCCAATTTGTATCCATAGATCTTTTTCAGGAAACACAAGTGATTGACTTATCTTTGGAGAACCTTATTGCTCTACCAGATTTGTTTAACATTTGTTAATGGGTGCAAAAGTTATTGGAATGGGAGGCAGGGGAATAGGACAGAGTAGGAAACTGGTATACAGCAAGATAGAAGCCTGCACCATGACTAAATATTTCTCATTTTAAAAACAAACAGGATTTGTTTCAGGTTATTCTATAATACTCATTAAAATCTATTCATATTTTTTGTCAAATTTTAATATTTCATTTCTATTTACTAACTTGCCATGTTCCATTATGTTTTGCTTCATTTGCAGACTGCTTTGTTTCAGGCTTTTTTATACATTATTTTCATCTTGCAGTGCCTGAAGGCAGTCTGTTCTACAATAATTCCAGAAAACAACTGCTTAATTAGTTGGCTCTATCTCTTCATCCTCTTCTTTCCTCTCTTGGTTTTCTCTCTGATAAACCTGATGAATCACACACAAAGAATAATTTTGATGGTGTGTTTGATTTGATAGTGCTTCATTTCATACACAACATTCTGACCCACACTGGGATCTTCTATTTGCTATTCAATCCTTTTAAATTGAGGAAACATTGCTGTACGGGCCAATGCTGGAAAAACTAAAGGAAGTGTTGGTGAAATGCAAATGGGAAAGAGCAGTCCAGCTGGGAGGTGACAGTAAGGAGAGTAAGGAGACAGGTAGGGTAGTCAGTACAGCAGGTGACTGCCCAACCAAGAATTGTACTCCTGCATCTGCAAGAGTGAGTAAGCCCTGAGGAGCTAAGCAGGGGAAGGAGCAAGAGATTCAGCTCTGAGGAAGCCATCCTGCATATCAATTTATTGAGGCATGGTAGGAACTTGGAGTCCACGGCTGTTTCAATTATACACATAGGTGAGCTTTTTAATTTCTTGAACCTTAATTGGGATACAGCATAGACGAGCATAAAAAGGATGCGTGAGTCTCTCTGAGTGTGCTGTGTGTTATGATTTGCGGGGCACTTCTCTCAGCAGCAGTGTGTGAGCTGAAAAACTGCTTGGAGTAGATACTGATATGAACAATGGTCCAATAACATCCATAGCCATGGGAAAAAGTATCTGTGTAGGAAGGATTACTGTGGTAGCAGCTGGTGGTGTAGCCAAGGGCTGTAGCAAAGCTTATGGAGTAGAGCTGCACTGCTTGCATATTGATGGCTTAGCTTGCATATATATCCCTGTATCCTGGGGCTGCAGAAATCAGAATTCCTTATAGAGACGTGGAGGACAAAGAGATTTACTGACCATATCTGCACCATCTGAATAAACACACTTCTCTAAAAATCTCATATTCCTCCCTAGCATGCGTCGAGTGTGACAGGGGGAATACATTTCCAGGGAGTTTCTGGTTCATTTTTCTGACTCCTTTACTCCTGGTGAGGAATCACAAGAACGTTCTCAAGCTGTTGGATCTGCAGAGCCCCAGACTCACTGAGCACACCTTTAAACTTGCCTGGCTCCACCACTGCTTTGCACACAGGAGTGCCAGTGAGAGGCCCCTGTCCCGCCTTGCATGCTCTCTCTCTCTCTCTCTCTTTTCCTCTTTCTTTCCCTTTCCCTTTCCCTTTCCCTTTCCCTACAGCAGCAAATATAGGTGCCGTTGTGTCCCCACCTCATAATGAGACTTGATCTCCAGTAGAGATCTCAGCTAAGCTCTATTAGCCTGAGATCTGCATAGGGAAGCAGCATGTAACTGGGTGTGTTTTAGTTTTTATAAATGAGGAGATGCTTGCTGCAAATGGGTTTGGAGAGCTACTGTGTTGGCCTGGGTCATCATCTAAAAAGGGAAGAAAAGGAGGCTGTTTCAGAAGCCTTTTACTTCTTTCTTATTAACCAGGTGTGCTAAGCTTTCCAAGAGGATTAGTCAATCCTAATAAAATGTGAAAAAAAGCGGGATGTGTACACAGTATCAGAAGGAAATGGAGGCTAGTGTGTTTACCACAGCACAATTTATACACTTAAAAAAGCCATATATTTCTGTACAAGGGGAAAAGCATTTGGAGTAGAGACACGTGTTTGGGTTTATTAGATGGCAAATATTCAGTGCAGTAGCTCGCACTTACAGACACAAGTTTTTACTTCCTGCTTTGAGCTACAATTGTACAGCATCGTATTTTATTGCCAGACACAATGGCAAACATTAAAGCGCTTGACAGCTTTCAACCTAGTCATGGTGTCTGATTTAACTTTGAAAAAATATATCTGTCCAGTGGAGATGAAAACTGCTGTTTTATTAAACCTATAATTTGATGATGCTTACAATTTAACCTCCAGTGGTTATAAATAAGATATTAAATGGTCAAGCAACTACATGTGGAAACTACATAATATTGATGCCCTGTAATTTTAGTGTCCTGCCATTGCTCTGTTTAAGAAAAACTTTAAAAATTGGTCCATTTAAAAAATAAAGCTGTATTAATACAGTTTATTCTCTTTCAATTGCACATTACAATCTGATATCTTAAAATTGTACATGGAATTTTGGAAGATACTAAAGCTAGTTAGGTACCTTGAAAGATGTTAGGCCAATTTTTGTCTCAGCATAAGTCAATTGAACTCCAAATAGTAATCTATGGCTGATAAAAAGGGATAAAAGTATTTTACATTGGTAGAGTTGCTCTGTCTCCCAAGAGAATATTTCCGCAGGAAATCAGGTCATATCTCAATCATCATGGTGGGAAACAAGAAGAGATCCCTTCACGAAAGTGCTAAAGATAAACAAAAAAATTCAAAAAGAGAGAAAGAAGCAACATGAGCTCCAAGGGTTCTTTGCAGTCATTAGAGCCAGAAGTGCTCTCTGAATACCTCGCCATTGTCGTGCAGATCTCTGGCTCTGACAAGGAATGAAGGATAGCTTTGAATGAAGACCAGTTTGTGTTTCAGACAGTCTATATAGTCCAGTTTAGCTTCGTCAGTAATGGAAACGGGATAGAAAACTGTGCAGCTTAGCTTCTGTAACAAACTGCTTCAGTACTGAAAAAGGAAGAGGGATGGAGGTCACCATTCATAATTATTCATGATGTCATTTATATGACTGGATACTGAAAAGAAAGTACAATAAATACCTCGTACGTGTGAAAATCTACAATAAAGAACCTTGAAAGAAGATATGAATACTGTTTTGGAAGGGAAAGAAGAACAACCCGTTCCTCACTAGTGCTCCTGATGTGCCAGTGTCATGGGCTGGCTCTTTAGTGTGGACAAGAGCTGAGCATGAGAAAACTGGGTGCACTGAACACTGCATGCATCCTGCTGGAAACTTCTAATTTTCATAGTAAGTGGGAGGTCTAGGTAAACTCGGGCACCTCTTCTAGTCTTTCTCCCCACTGTAGTAATACGGGTGAAAGTTGTGAACTATCTTCCATTCACGAGACTGTTCGCCCCATTATCTCACAGGTGAAGAGGTCACACCGCATTTCCTTGTGAAGAGGCACCTGAATTAATTTTTGTCAAAAAAACAAGGTATGAAATGTAATAATGAAGTAGAAAGTGTGAGCAGAGTTAAGGTAGAGTTTTGAGCATTTTCATCTACATTCAGAATAAATAGAGGTACCGTTTTCTAAGTGCCTGCTTTACTGTTGTTGAACAGCTCGTGAGATAGCATGCAGACTGCTTTGAATCAAAGCTGCATGAATCCAGAACACAGGATGAGGGGACACAAGAAAGCAAGACGCTGTCTCAAAGCTGCTGAGCTGCTTGGAAGCCTTTTGTGTGACAGTCTGCAGTTGCTGAAGCCACCACAGGTGGGACTCTCTGCAGAGCCATATGTTTCCTGTAGCAGAACACCTTTCACAGCTGGACCCTTCCAGCTTGTTTAGATAATTATGTGCTGTGGTAAGGCCGTGTGTGCTGATGATACCACTGGAAAGGGGTTGGCTGCAGGGGAGAAGACAAAATGGGTCTTTGGCTGTGATAACTTGACAAACACTTTTTCACATGAGCAGCAATGGCCAAGTATTAGGTTGTGTTGTATCCTTTCACTAGAGATGCTGCATGTAATGCAATGCGCTGAATTACGCTGGCCAAGACATTGCCTTATGAAGCCAAGTGACCAGCAGTTTTGAAACATGGGCTCTGAAACTACACACAAAGGGAGAACTGAGATTCCTGATCTTCTAGAGACCGTATAGTTTAATTGTAGAGACCATGTAGTTTAATCGCTGTGCTAAGTAATATAACTTCTCAAATTTTTAAAGTGCCACAAATGAGGAACCATTTCTTTGAATGTGTATGTGTATCAGAATTTGCATGCATGCACAATATGAAACAGAGTACTGCAAAGGTAAGAGGAACCACTGTGATATATGGTTTTATGGGACCATCCAAAATCACTGGAAACATTTCCTCTTATTCCATTAAACACTGAATTTAAGCGGAGCTCACATAAAAGTCATCTGGTGAGTTACTGTGCCTAGGTATTTTTTAACTCTTGATTTCTGGCAGTACCAAAGGGATTTAACAGGCTAGGAAATTATGATGATAGCCAAGGAAGCATTTATTTTGCAAAAATATTCTTTAGGGAACCACAAACTTTCAAAACTTGGCAAAGGAACTAAGAATTAAATGGCAGATATATCACCAGAGTTGAAAGAAGCAGATCTAAATTTAGGTGTGTATTTTCCCATCTGAAATTGTGGAATTCTCTGTTTATTAATTTCAATAATTCTTTGATCAATGGGCGCTCTGTTTACAAGTCAAATGATGATTTTTCTAATTGCTGTATCTGCAAACTTGCTATAGGGTCTGAAAACCAGTGTGCTGATAAAAATGGTTTTATAACTGCAGCTATGTCCTATGTGAAGAAACCGCATAGATGTTACTAGCAGCCAAAAGTGTGTTTAACCTTAAGTGGGTACTTGAATTTCTGTGACACACTAGAACTTCTAACTAACACCGATTAGTCAGAAAATTTTCCACAGCCTACAAATCTGTCCAGATGGATTTTATGTTTTCCTCTGGTTGCTGGAACCATGCTGTTGGTTAGATGCTTAGATCAGCTGTTGTAACCTCTGAAACAATTTAAATGCAGGCTTGTTTCTCTGCTAAACAATAGATAATATGCTCCAAATGAAAAATAATCTATATAAGGAAAAAACATTTCACACAAAGAAGATGGAAAATAACACCTGTAGCTATCATGTGAAGCTAAACAAACACTTCTGTAAGTCTAGGAGAAATGACATTTACTGAGTAAGGATGGAGAAGCTTTAAGTGAAAGCCTAAAAGGAAGCTTTATCCTGTTTTTTTTTGTTGGTGTTGTTGTTCTCCTAGCTATTGAAATTTTAATAGCCTGTCGAGTAGGGTTTTAGACAAACTAATAGAGCAGCTTATGAAAATGTCAGATGTGAAAACAATAAAGAGTCAATTTACTACATAATCTTGGGTTACAGTTGGAAATGTATTTCAGGTCTATTTGAAGAAAATTTCTACCTGTTATATATATTTCATATAGTTAAAAATCTTGCAAGATAGCTTCTTTCACAAGGTAGAAAAATTTTATTAGCATCAACAGTGCATATTTGACTAGTCAGGAAGAATTCTAGAAAATCTGACCTTTTTTCATCTCTGTAATTATAACTTTCCTTTTGGAACTACTTATTCTCTGAAAGAGCAATCAGACTACCTGCTTGCAAAATGTTCATCATCTCTAGAAAAATATTAGACTGCTATTCCTACTCTGACTGTCAGGTCAGAGAGGGTTTATTGATCCTGATAGCATAAGTGAGGTCAATGAAAAGTGAAATATTTTAAGTGGGTAACATCTTCCATCAGAAAATTCCTGCTATTTACAGTGATCAAAAAACATTAATACAAGCAAAATAGTTGATCTACAAGTCAACAAATGTATCTATTATACAAAAATGGTGTTTTCAATTTCTCCTTGCTTTCCTAGCTGAAAACCTCCTTTTCCTTTAAAGGTACCCTGAAGCATGCATTTAGATTAGTTTTAATAACAAGGTCATTAATCAGGTATCACGGTTTCAAGACACTTTGTTGATCAGTAATTCTTTAAAAAAAAATTAGGAAGTCTGTAAGAAGACACTGAACTGAATATAAAGCATCCTATGCAATAGCTAGTCAGCTTCGTCAGTCTTGTAGACAATATGATGACGTAACAATATTTTCAACACTTTGAGCAACAAAAACACATTAATTTTGATTGCCTTTTTCTGGTCAGTGGATAGCTTGGTATGGGGGATAACATACCCAAGCAAATCTCCAAGTGAGTGCACTGAGTACTGTGTCCAATGTAAACATTAGTGTAGTAGTTCTCCTCTAACTAAATTGTGAGTATATGTGGAAGCAGAAATAGAGAAACGAGTCAAAGAGGAAAAAGAGGAAGTGATAAGAAAATAAACAAGTTCTGAACAATGAGTCTAATTTATCATTCATTTCATCAGTCTTATGGTGGAAGAATACAAGTGAAATGAAATCAGAGTTAGTCTTGGTAAAAGATTTCCAAAACTGAGGATTTGAGGTTTGAAAGTTTCTTCTTGGATCGAAGGTTGTATTGAAGGATTAAAGGCTGTTTTTGCCACTGAATAAACATACTTATTGTCTTTTCTAAAATTAATATTACAAAATTTCATTTCACGCAAGCACCTCTGAAAAAAGGATTATAGGCAGAATGAAGTAGCAAGTGGCTTCTGTCAGTATCCCAAAAGCTTACGTATTTCATTTGGGGATTAACTCTGTCAGTATGAACAGGCATTCTATCCTGTATCCCTGAGCTGATGCTAATAATTTTCTAGGCATTTAGAATCAGATTTATTATTATTATTATTGTTATTATTATTGTTATTAGTCTGAAGAAGAAAGAAACAAAACAGAACCCAAACTTGAGGTGAATTGCACATGGAGAAAAATTATGGCAATACTTTGCACCGTTAATGCAACATAAATAGTATCTTATTCATTTACCCATCAATTTTGCCATTGATCCCACTCCTGCATTTCTCACAGGAAAGCAGGGCATCTGTTATGACTGCTGGCTGCTTTGATTTCCCAATCTGACAAGTCATCAGACAGGTTTATCTTCCAGCTTGTTTTGGCTTTCTGATCATAGAATACCATATTGAAATGTGTCATTTACCACAGGTGTTACAAAACCCCAAAATGAAGAGAGATTAAACTCTTGCAGGCAAGTTTGGGATTACCCTTCCTCCAGAAAATGTTTCTTTGATGTAATTTTTGTTGCACCAAAAGGCAAACAATTTCCTTAAGAATCTTTATGGTTCAGAGACAAGAAAAGTAAATCCTCCAGAGACGGTTTTAATACGATCTACAATATTTACAACTGTTCGGAC
>VXAL01003755.1:18686-51112 GCA_013399475.1 Chauna torquata
TGTGAGGTCTTGAGCTGTGGACATTGGTGTTACCATTAGGTCTGGCAAGAGGAGAAAAGTTTAAGGGACACTTCCCAACCAAGTGTGTTTACAGTTCAAGGTACAATAATAAGTATCAATGTGAAAGACGCATAATGCAAGTAGGTTGACAATAAAACATGAATTTAGCAAGTCACTGTGATTTCTAAAGTTTGCTCAGGCATGACAAGACTCATTTGAACATTTTAGTTAAAATTACAGTGTATATTTAATATGAGANTTGCTGTCATTTACAAGAAGCATACCTTCACCCTCGGTAAAACTGCCTTCCAAGTGAAAAAATATGACGTTTACCTAGTGATAAACAATTTTCAGATGAGAGAGGATATTAGTCTTGAGATGAATCATGTGAATTTGAAAATTAAAAGTACTAGCAGCATGTATATATTAGGGATGTATTTAATAAAACAAGTATTCTAAGTCTGTGGCAACACAAACGTTTCCTTGAGTGCAACAACCACACTTCTCAGAACTGGCTTTTCAATTAAAAAAGGAGAAAATAATTTATATTGAATACCAGCCACCTCAAATCTGCACAAAAAGCTCAAGAGGATTCTTATTCACACTTGTTTAAAAGTACTAAAGATGAGTGTTTGGGAACAGACTAGTGTGATGAAGTGGGAAATACTAGGATGAGGCTACGTTCATTGTATGAATGTGCTGCATGAATCAGGTTGAAGACAAAGGACTGGCTACGGTGTTAGACTGAAAGGGTTAGATGAAACAACAAAGCTGAAAATTTGTAAATGTTCTGGATATGTTTAAAGCAAGAAAACTGAGGAATCAGCACTCGTACACAGGGGTGTCAACAAATCCTGTGGCTAGACATGGGCTACAATGTAAACAGAACAACTGTCTCTTTGGCCAGAGAGGGAAGTTAGATGGGTTGACAGAGCTAGTAAGGAAAATTAAAATCTAAGATCAAGCACATAGATTTTAGTTGTTTTTGATTTTGCTTCATATCTCAGAGAAAAGAAATAAAACTGCTCTGTTTAGAAGATTCTGTTCTTGAGTCGCTTTAATCAACTTGCAGCTCACAAGTCTCAGCAAAGGAAGGCTTTATAGAACCCAGTAGTGCGGGGCCTGTCTCCTTAGTGCAATTTGGAAATCGCAAGAGCCTTAAATGAAAGAAATGGCTCTGAGGGAAATAGCTCCCAGTCAAGTTCAGAGAGTTATGGAAGGAGGGTTGCAAGGCACAGGTCATTCTATAACCGTGACAACAGCTGTAATGCGCAGTTTGGTCCAGTATCCAAAATTTTTGTTACCGTGTATATTACCTAACGGCCTGTTGATTTCAGCCTCTTTGATATCTTTGCTGTCTTCCATTTGTCTCAAGGCGTGAGTTTCAAGGCATGGATGCCATGTGCTATTCACACATGGGAGAAAGCCCATCACATCCTGAGGTCATGAAAGTGTGGTCTCTACTGCAGCATCTTCCAGGTCTAGTGGAAAGGGCAGTAAAAGCCACCAGAGAAGGAACTCCACTTAATCTGGCCCCTTCCTTTATCCATGGATCAAAAATGCATCTGCCACATGACAAAAATCCAGGTGTTTCCTGTTTTCATATGGGTGCATACCTGCTAATATTATGGAGGACGCCTATATCTAGGTCAGGGCATAGACACTGTTCCAGTCATGTGATATACCATGTAGAAATGCCACATTAAAGAGCACTGCAAATGACCTTATCCTATGATTCAGTGAAAATCAAAATCCTGGAAATGGAACCATGTGCTCCTATTCTCTTGCAGTTTCATAAGATAATGAAAAAGGAGTTAAAGACCTTAGAAACTGTAAAGCAGACTTTATGTAAGTAGAAGTATTCAGCATATATTTCAGTCAACATATTCATTCACCAGGTTTAAAATCCCAGTATTCCTCTTGCAAAAAAAGGTCGGCCTCCATCAGCCTAAGATTAATTAATAAGTGTGTATTTTTCAAAATAGAAGTTTTCTTCAATTATGAGAGTCATTTCTTTTTTGTTTTCTTTCTGCCATAGCTGTGATACACAATGGTTATAGGTGGACAAACATTAATAGCAGTTAAGATCCTTGATCAATGTAGTATTAGTGGTATTATAGGTGTATTCAATTACTAGCAGATTAAATAAAATAAGGTAATGAAGCAATACATGTTACGTATCAGGTGAGTAACCTCTTGTTATTGTTTTTACTGGCTAGAGTCTGGGTTACAAGCCAATAATAATTCCTATAAAATGTAGAGAGGTTTTTCAGTCTGCAGGTGTCACCTCCATTGTGTTCAGATTCTCTTTTTATTGTTTTTTTTTTCTTCCAAACTAAAATATTAACATTCACTTGACTATATTTAAATAGTTTAGTCACAGATACTCTCTCTCCTGTTTGCCATATTATAACTTGCACCTTTATTTCACATTGTGTCACAGATGTGTATTTTTTGCATGCTGTCGGCAGTACTCGAGGTTTTGACTGAATTTGCATCTCTATATTGCTATCAAAGAGGTAAGAAAGACAGAATGTGCTATATGACTTGCTCAATTTAACCAAAATGGATTCTAAATACATAAATGTCTACATCTGTTTGTATACAATACAAAATAAATTGTTATTTCCTTACGTCTCCATTTACATTTACTTTTGGAAGTGTTTGCTTGTTTACTATACCTTCAAGGACATTTCCAGTGGAGTGCAGTCTCCAACTTAGTGGAAAACAAGGTCTGAAATTTCCGATCTTCATCCTTTATTACTCACCCACTGACTAGACATAAAATAAATTGACAAACTGTTATACAAAATGGTAAAACCTTCCACAATTATTCTCTCTCTCTCTGAAATTTTTGCCTGTCATTTCTTGATCCTCTGGTTGCAGTGGTCCACAGGATTTCTAAACATAGGTATACTGAAGAAAGCTTCACAAGAAAATTATTTGTTAAAATGTTGCCTTTCCTAGGGTATATCTAATGTAAAATTTGTTTTCGTTACTTTTGGTTCTGAGTCTGCCACAGTCTATCATACTGTACCGTGCCTCCTTCTTTGCAGTAGGGAAGCAGTCTGGACCAGCTCATTTTTACAACTCAACACTAATTTTGGTGTTTCTGGAAACAGAGATTTTCAACTTTGTCCAGTCATCAACGTTTGCAAAAACTGACTAAAGAAACTACAGTCTTCTAAATATTGATTATGGTGAAATTTGGCCACTGTACTGCTAGTGTTGACACACAAAAAGGGAGCTCCAAATTTAAGTGATGGAGCCTGTGTTGTACCTGCAAGCTTGACTCTCGCGGAAGAAAATAGTCTAATGTTTTAGTTCTAAAGCAAATATGTGAGATAAATCACTCGAGGACAATGCAAGTAGCATCTGTAACGTCATTTTAATTCCTTTTAATATTAACATAATTGAATACTCATAAGAACACGGATTTTATAAATGCACAATATAAATCTTGATGTCTCAGGGAAGTCTTTAAGGAAATAGAAATCATCTGCCACCTGCCGCTGTGTAGGCCAAACCCAGGTGCCACAGTGATGGTCAGCTGGGTTAGGAGCCAGAAAAGCTAGCAGACATTTTGTTCAAGGGATAGAGCAAGAATTTCACTGGAGTATGGGTTGAGGGTCAAAAAGCAGACCATCTGTGTATGCCAAGCCTAACGACTTGGCATAAGAGCATGATCAGGGTCAAACTGAAGTAATGAATGGAGAATTCATACAAAAAAGACATAATCTGAGGCAAGAAACAGGCAGGGTGGAGAAAGGCTGGGTGAGCTGATCTGTAATCAGGAAGGCAGGATCAAGAGCCAGGTTTCAGATCTAGGAGCAAGACAGACTCAAAGCAAAGACTGTGGCTTGAGGTAGTTTAGTGGGAAAGTTTTCCCAGTTGCTGCCTAAAATATCTCTGCTTGGAGGGGAGGGGGCCCACTGATGGGCTGCCTGACAAATATCTCTTCCTCCTTCTGCTTGATGGATGACTCAGAATAAATCCACTGTTTATTATTTGTTGCTAAGTATTTGTAATATGGGTTTCATACACTGATACGAAGTAGATGGTAAAATCATAATTTTTGTGCTGAACAGCTTCCTTTCTTCACATCTTCTCATTAAGTAATTATGCCGTTAAAAAGGATACAGAAAAATGTCTTTTGCTGATTTTTTATTCTCCTCATAAACAATGGGCAGAAAAAAAATTTACGCCAACACTCAGCCACATCACTTTTAAAAGCTTACTTGCTTTTAGTTTCACATCAGTGCTAATGCTTTACAAGTTTAATGTGTGAAATAGCTTTGTCATAAATCAGTGCCTCCATTTTGTCTTTTACTTCATTTAAACTTTTTTTCTTCAAGAGCCCTGTTTGTAAATAATGGTAGCATATTTGTGCCAAAAATTTTTCATTATTTTCGTATCTCTCGAATAAATTATGGAACATTATTCTAGACAGAGAACAAAGGAAAAACAGGCTTGATATAAATTTATTTCAGTCTTACAGTGTGTGTAGTGCAGCGGGTAAAACGTATTTGTGGCTGGTTGTGAATTCCTAATGTATGGAGCTCAGTGCAAGCAGCAGTTTGGCTGTAGGAGATGCACATGTTCTGGTGTTTCAGCCTCTGACCTGTATGCATGTGACAATCAGTTAATGTCAGCCACTCTTCTGCCCAAACCCGGCACAAAACTGACTGAGACAACAAATGCCTATCAGTAATGAAAGAGTATTTTTAGCTGAATATCAGATATGAGGAGAGATGTGATGATGTCTGACCATAAACTTTGGGGTTGGAGGCTGAATTAGCCAGGCGTAAGCTCCATGCTACCAAAACTGGATTATTTTAACAATTTCCCAGCAGCTGGAATTTTGGCTGTCTGGTGATAATATATTTTTGTGTAGTAATGACACATGGAGTTGGGGTGGCCACAGCTAGGAATTTCTGATATTCTTTGTGTCGCAGCACACTGCTTGCTATTTGGTCCCCAGACATACCAGGCATATGCCTGGTTTAGAAGCAGAAAGCTTGAAGTATCTCTACATTTTATTTAGACTGACTACTGAGTAAGAATACGAGTCAATACTTCACTGATACAATTCACAACTCTTCTATTCTTCACGTTTTGAAAGGTACCTAGGTGCAACATATAGGTCTACCACAGACTTTTCGCATGAGAGTTTGCAAGGCGCATAGACTACCTCTGTCTTCTTTAAAGTGAAGGTATTATTTCCTTATCTAGCAGAGCAGTTGTAAATATAAAACACAAATTACTCTGAGATACTAACCTGATGAAAACCGGACAGTCAGTGTTCTGTTAAGGGGTAAGAAGTCTTAAAGCATATTAAAGTATCTGATGCTTTTGGAAGTTACTAGATGCATGGCCAAAAACACACAAGCTCCTAAATTAATCTATAGAATAAACACAGTGTGTCAAGAAGACTAACAGTCTCATCATGTTGTCTGCTCTACATTTTAAAAGGGTACATCCTATAAATGATGGAAGGTAGTAGAGAAGAAGAAAATACAGTATCTTTGTAATTCAATTGTAATATTAGTAATTGAATCTCTTGAGAATTATTTTTCTTTCTTTGACTCTTAAAAAGCATTTGCAGTAATTTCCCCCTAATTATAATCTCATGCTTTAAGAACCAATTGAATGTCAATACTATTATCCTGTATATACAAGCAATACGAATACATATTTTTGACATGTACCGATGCAGCTGTATGATTTTGTAGCTTTGTATTCTTTTAATGTCTTAATTTACTGCCTGTGTATCTTCGTTCTCTCACTTGGCCTGCTGTTACTGCAACAATCAGAAGGCCATAAGGAAAAATAAATTTTATTCTGGGATTTCCAAAGTATAGATATATTTGCCTTACTTTCCCAGTTGTACTAATGAAAGAGTGTATTGTTAACACTTGATTTTCTGTATTTTAAGTTAAATATCCTATCTGTAGCTCACAAGCAAGGAAAAAAAACAGCTATTGAAACATATATGCTAATGTGACATGGATTTGAACTGCAGAAGCCAAGATCCGAGAAGCAGTTCAAAATATTCCCTCCTGTTTTTTTTTTTTTTTTCTGTAAAGGATCATAAACTGATGACATTTTTAATGCCTATATAATATAGCACTAGTTACTAAAAGACAAAGACTGTCAGCACTAGATATCAGATAACTGTAATATGCCTGTATTTGGAAGCATTAATGAACATTTCTTTAAATGCTTAATGAACTTGAAAATAAATATACTCTTCCAATACAACAATACAATGCCTTCTTACATCCACCTTAGTAAGAAATGTCAGGTTTGTTTAGCACCTGTAGAAATCCCAAGTAATGTCTTAGGAAGTCATATTCAAGCCATTAAGCATACTATAGTTTTCAGAAGTCTGGCATTTGATATTAGCACTTAAGATGAATACTTAATCTCTGCTATCCATTTTCTGACTTCTGGGCATGTGGAAGGGAATCCGGCAAACACTGCTAGCAATTAAACAAGTAGCTGGCATTTTCATACCACAACTTCTCAGTTAAAACGTGTTTGTCTGGAGCCTTGGCAGCACAAGGCTTTGCATCCTTTCTGACACTGTCCTATTGCTGAAGAAGTCAAATACCATGAGGCGTTTCCTTTGATTTCTGTATGAAAACAGAGCTACATACACAGATCCTTAGATTTTCCCTTTGATCCAATATATTCTCAGAGACTGATCCAAAGCCAACTTAATTCAACAAAACCTTTCATCCACTCTGTGGTTCTTGGATCATGTGCTTAATTAGTGTAGTTTATGAATGTTTCCAGCTCTTTATCAGTATTTATTATGATAACTTAGTTACCCTCATATTCATTGACTTCCAGCTGATACTTTATATTATATCTGAATTAGACCCCTTGTGTTTTGCAACGTAAAACTGAAGTATAAATTCCACTCCATGTTACCACTAACAGCTACCAACATTTTTGTGTGTACTAAAATGCATTCCTCTCAGTGCTTGACTATGATGAGTGACATATATATAGGGAACAGGCTGTACACAAGTGCTGGCTGACAAATAGGCTTCCAGTTTGGAACAGCTAAGGCAGCTTCCCAAAGGCTTACATTTGCCACAGAGGAATGAGCAAGCAGCTGGGCCATCCAGGCAGCAGCTATGCCATGACATGCAATGAATCAAGGGTGCTGACACATCAGGTGCGGGCAGCACATTTCCTTGTGGACAGGGAAAGGGGAATTTGTGTTGTATTGGCAGGAGATTTATGTCACCAAGAGGTGAATTACAGTTTCATTTCTGTTATGAAACAACTGCCAAATGGGTTGATAAAAAAATACAGTAACCTAACAAAATTAAGTGTCTCTTTTCTCTGCAAAGTTTTATTAACATTTGGAAAATAAGCCAGCTGGATGCATTCAGTGCAGGTAGAGAAGGTTATAAAAAACTGGGAAGAAACCTGCAGGCACAAACAGACCCCACTATTTACTCATAACAGTGACGGCCATTATTCTACAGTCATGGGCATTTAAGATCTCGCATGCTCTTCATTTAATGTTTAAACTTCCAGTCGTTGGGTCAGGACAGAACCTGTCGAGTTGCAAAGGGAAGCCATGGGCACCAAAGCAGACCTCCGGCCAAACAAAACCTTTGCCAAACTACAGTGGTGTGCTGTGTAAATTATTCAAGGGCAGCAAATCACTAGCAGAATAAATAAATAAGTATCCATGCATCAGCATGTAGCATAGCACTATTATGAGTGCAGTGAAGGAAAAACGTAATTTTTTTTACTTGGGAGGAGTAAAAGGGAAGAGCAGAAGAAAAGGACTAACAGTTACATGCAGCTGGCTCTTAAGTGGATGGATTACATAGCTACATTGTATCTATTCTATGTATATTTAAAATGCTCAGATTCACAATCAGTGGGGGCTACAGTAGAAAGATCATTATATTACACAGATGACAGCATCTGCTGGCTGCCTCAAGCAGGGCCATTTGTTTGGTTGAACAAATCTATGACCACAGGGAATTTTTCCCAGCAAATTTACTGAGGCTGCCACTTGTGTTACAGAAGCAAAACTGAGGATCAACTTATCACATGATACAGATGGCTGCTGAAGGAATATGCCATAACTTCTTCGATATGAATTACCTGAACTACTGGCATAGGCTCCGAAGTGACAACAACTCTGGAAGTGATAACTGAGTTGAATTTTGTAAGGATTGTACTGCTCCATTATGCAAAACATAGCAGCTTTCCCCATATATTTCAAAAGTGAATCAAGGCTCTGCTTAATTACTTGTACTTTCTCCTAGGTCATCCAAAAACATAATATTTCATCATTTTTTAATGGTATGAGTTAGTGCGATCCACTCTTCAGTAATCCAGATATGGAAGTTTATGTGTGCTGGCAAATTACATGAATTTATTTACTGTGGTTTAATTTCATTAACACACAGGATAAGAGAGATTGAGCTCAACATCTCTCCTTTTATGTACAAATAACCCCCTGGGTGACGTATCACATGAAGCCCAATTACTGCACATAATAAAATGACACCACAAATAAAAATGTGTTTCCTAATTTGGTTACACTCAGAGATGAACAGTTAGTAAACATAAATTTGGCACAGCATCAGTAATCAGCACAACTTCCTCAGTTAGGGAGTAATCTAAAGCATATGATCCCTGGTAGCAGCAGAAGAGGGTGAGGAGCCCATGCTGGTTCCTGGCCCATTTGCTCCTTGCTTCTGGCCCACTGGTTGCAGTGGGTAAAGTGACGGCTGCTGCAGAGCAGCTCCTCGGGGCACTCCTGTGACAGGTCTGGGCTCTACACCAGCTCTCCATAGGATAAATTTCCAGCATTCCTCTAAAACTGCAGCCAACTGATTTGTGAACCCATCTGTCTGGGACATGCAGATGCAGGTTTGGCATCTGTAAAATAAATGTGCCTCCATTTATTAGTAGCACTTGTCATTTCTTTTGTAATGCAGGACAGCTTAGTGATTTCTTGTCTACAGACTCTAGGAACTGATTTAGGAAGAGCTACTCCCTGTTCCAAAGAGCTTATAATACATGTATTTTACAGCTGCTTTTTAAAGCACCTTTGAAAGGACTGACATTGGTATGAAATGGACATTTGAGCTATGGAAGAACTGAACTTTGTATGGAGATGTGCCACAGCATGATTGCTGCATCTCAGGTAGCAGAGATGGTCGGAAAGCCTGGCCGGGGAGTATTTAGCAGCCCTGGCACAAGGCTGTATAGGGAGTCAGCATGATTGGCATCCTTTTTCTTATGGCTTTGATATAATGCTCTTCTCTTTGCCATTTACTTCAGCTTCACCTGACGTGCATTATCAACTTAGCTGTTTTTGTGAATGAGACAGAACTGAGAAATGCAGTTAAATGAAAAGTGTTTCAAAGGCTACTGCAAGCAGTCCAGTCTTTACACTCCCTGAAGCTCTCACCCTGTGATTCCTTAAATAATCACCAAGATACTGGTCCCAGCTGAATCAAGCTTAAACAGAAATGTACAGCATAAAAGTGAGCAAGACAGAAAGCTTATATTTATTTTCTGTGCTTTCAATTCTCTCTCCTGACACTATACGCAATATTTGTCTTCCATATTTGCTTCCAGAAACATGTATGTCATGTAACACTCATTAAAAATACAGGCCAAATATACATATATATATGTATACATATATATATGTATATTTATACTATCTTACATGGCAGTAATCTTGATCCTTCTCTGGAAACTGTTGAACTGCATCTTGTCATTATTAGAAATACACAATTTCAGACCTCAAAGAGTTAATGACAAGAGATCAGATACCAGCAATTGTCCCCTAAGGGTTAACTGGTATAATAGCCTTTCCTTGTTGTTCCAGTCACTGTTTCATAACGTCATGATTTCACAAACTTATATATAGGACCCAAATAAATACATTGGCTTCTACATGAAAGCAGGACCATTTATCAACCCTGAGGATATTGTCAGGAGAAAATAAGGAAAGTCAAGTGCAGTAATGCTCTTGATACACTGGTTGATGACACAACAAGATGTAAAACACAGCTTGGAAAAAAGCCAGATACAATAAAGGGGTTGCCTTTCCTCAAGGCTAGTGCCCCCGCAGGGATGTGTGAAATAGCCCTTGCGACCTTTGGAAAGGAGAGAGCAAAATTACACACAGACGTAAATGAGATAGAGTTCCTTTATTCTTTTCCCTGAAATTCTTTTGGGTATCAAACATTGGCACTGCAGGAAATGTCAAGTACATATTGTGTGAGTAAAGCAATTATTTATAGTAGAGTTGGAACCAATACTAAAAGATTCTGAGTTTGGACTTGGTTCACAGAGAATTTGAAAGTTTGGGAAGTGCAGCTTTTGGGCAAAATCAAGTGTGTATGTGCATACTGCTAACTTGCTTTTGCAAAGGGACAAAGAGACAGAATAAAGAAAATTTTGAGATTATGGTTGACTCTTAGACCCAGAATAAGGGTAGGGTCAGTGATTTAATATGGTATCGCATATCTTTACTTGATAATGCCCTACCATGACTAGGGACCACAAAGAAAAGTATGAAGATACAGGGTGTTAAAGATAAGAAGTGTTGATACAAGGTGTGACACAGGAAAACTGGATACAATTTGCCATCTTTGTCATTACTCTCTCAGCAACAATTTTTATTTTGGATAGATTTATATTTCTGATTCTATATTGTAGCCAGAAAAAAAAAGGATTTCAAGTATTCTAAAAGAATTAATGATAAAAACATTCTGCAAACACTTTATGCAGCAGCCAAAAGAGGCTTCAGGTGAATGTCCTTCAATACAGAAAGTCTGAGAAATGTATTCATGCTGAAGCAAACTGCTCATTTCTTATTAAATTACATAAATATAGTTCATGATATGCATCTGTATGTGCCTTATAAATATGTATCGCCCAGTTAAATTTTACATACTTTTCCTTAGTGCTTAAGCAATTCTGCCCTTGTTAATGCAATTACTATATTAATCTGACATGTACATAAGTTTACACAAACATCCTCCTTAAAAGCAACAATTTACATTATTTTGCAAAGCACATTGGCTTGCAAATGGCAGTACGCAAAATATATAACATGCCTGCCATGCAAAGAAAAGTAATGTGCCGCTCTATTTTATACATGCATTTTTTTCACTCGAGGATGAAAATAATGGATTTAGGTGAAATGAACAGTGCTTGAAAAAGTTAACTCATTCAGTGGAACTAGTTTCAAACCAGGTAGAACTTTGTTGGCTGAAAAAGATTATTCTAGCACGTAACGGAAAAGAACAGTAGTAGATCAACTGGTTCAACAGTATTTCAGAAAATTTGTGCCATTTTGCTGTTACAAAAAGAAAAGCCATAGCTTTCTTGACAGGTTTGTCGCTGCATTAAATAGTCATATCCTCCAGAAGTATTTTCACAGTCTCCTTCCATACCATTGCATCTTATAAAAGTTTTTTCATGTTTTCCCTCATTATTTATTGTTAATGAGTTTTCTACACTATTCTGAGAGCTTGTTTTCATTTCCAAAGCTAGGGCTTTTTTACTGCACTACTGAGATGGCAGTTAACCCCCATTTTCCTGTAAGCCATCTATACTGTGCACATAATTTTAGAACAACTCATAAATTTCGTAAATTCCCAAATTCCGTAAGAAACATATGGTTAAGAAATAATAATTGAATCTCCTCAGAAGAACATTTAAAAAAGACTATATCTAACTATGTTCTGGTACAGCTGAAGCGATTCTTTTGAATCTTCAGTGCTTTAAAAGAGAAACTTATGGCATTCTGCACCTGTTCCCCGTCTACACACATGATGATTCTCCATTTTCAAGAATCTATATTATTGTATAGAGAACGAGGAAAAGAATATGCATTAAAGCAAAATTGGTATTGAAATCTCCCAAAGCATATTAGAAAAATTACTTGGGGTCATGGTGGCTGTTTTTCAGCTGGATTATATTATGGGTAATATAATAATTAGTGAAAAACTACTTTCCTTACATCTTTATTTTCACAGAATTTAAATTCACTAATGCCTCCAGTTGATAGCATTCAGTTATTGCCAATCAGCTGATATTCAGAAATGCTGACACATTCCTAACTTTGAGGATTTGGGCCTGACAGTACGTTTAACATCTCAAAATACTAAGTATTTGCATCTAAAAAGTAATATCTCCTATTTCCCATGTCACATTGGAATGCTATTCTGCATGTGTTGTAGGTGCGCATGTAAGACAGAGATTATTCTTCTCTTACCTTTTCAGAGTGGTTTAATTTTGGGTGAAACTATGCTCTGTAGCACAACCAGCATTTATTCATTTCTGTTGTGTAATAGTGGATCACTACCATAAGAACTCTATGACCAATTCCATCTCTTTCATTACTGCAATACAGCTAAAAATAAAAATATATTTAATCTGAAACAGTTTTCTGTTTTTTTTTTTCTTTTTCCTCTTTTTGTTTGCCATAGAGAAAATTTTGTGAAGAATCCAATAGAATTATGTTTCCTATCAGTAGCCTGATTTTGGCTCTTCCACCGAATGTGCAGTTATACATTTCTCCTTCCTATACTTTATTTTGTTCAACTATAAAGGGTTTCCTGGTAGGTTAGTTAGCTAGTGAGAACTAACTGTTCTGTGTTTTAAGTTGAGTGAAATAATACTTGTCAACTATCATTATTACTTATTTTGTTGCCTCTCTTTAGCATATTATTTTTTCAAAGAAGATTATATAGCAATTCTAAGGCAAGAAGACAGATGATCAGGGTATCTTCTAAGCATCTCAACATTACTTTCAAAGTAGCTAATGACAATTACTTAATATATCTAAGTATTTACTCCTCTATTGACCACTTACTCTAACAGGTAAGTGCATAGTGAACTGAGTGGAACTTACTTGATTTATCCAATATGTTAAATACTGTTCAATACATATGTATGCATAACACACTAACTATAAGGTTGTATTTGTAACAATATAAAATACAACCTTATCATGTATCACCTTATGCTAGAAAACACAGGAGAAATTGGTCAAGTTTACTTGAAATGAGAAATGTAACACAGGTGTCCAATTTTTACCTAAACATCTGAAAGATGTAATTTAAAAGGAATACTAGTTATCTGGACAGACAAAATCAATTCCCTAGGAAGACTATACTACTAAACACCCCAGTCGTTAACTTAGACTTCTCAAGAAATAGAGGTGTGTGTGTGTGGGGGGGGAATGACTTTGCAATAGAAGCAACTATGCTTAAATAAAGTGAAATATATTATAATTAAATTACAACTTTGCTTTCACCTTGCCCATTTAATTGGTTCTTTATGATCCCTTTTTTCAAATGTCTGTTGATTGGGTTCAGGACACCAAATCTATGGGTGTAAACACCAATGATTTATTTGGGAGTACCGTGAGACAGCTAACAGAAAATGGAATCTCCCTCTATGTTTTCTGTGTGATGTCAGAATAATTGAATACTAAATCTCTGAATCCCACAGTAGATGAGTGGAAATCTAAGCTACCGTTTCATTCTGAATGACTTTGTAACTGAAGGACAGAGTGGGAGACTGCCAAAACAGAAAATTAATCCCAGTTTTGGAGGAATGTTTACAAGTTTTCAAAGCTATGTCTATTATAATCCTTATAAATGGGATTAAAATATTGTATTTGTGTGGTCCAAAAGTTTTATTTAATTCTTCTGTGTCAAATAAATTTAATTCCAAGAAAAAACAAACAAACAAAACCACCACCAACTACTGCATATTAGGAAAACAGGAGTATCTAGTCCCTTACAGAGAGCCCCTTTTTTACTTCAACTGAAAATGCCTACTTCGTGGATTCGGCAGCGGCTGAGTTCTTCCAACTCTACACAGCTTTTGGTTTAACAAATCAGTTCTCCAGGCATTTCCATTAGTATTAGTTTTATACAACAAGATCAACAGGTCCTGACATACATATTTAATTCCTGAATAACAAAAGGATAAGTTCAGATTGTTGGGCAATTTTTTAATAGACAAGATACATAGATCTTTTTTTCCAAAGATTTCTAAATTGACCACCCCAAAATAATTACAAACAACTGACAAATAGCCTCAGAGGCTGGGTTCCTACTTCTTTCATGAGATCAGCACAAAGCCTTATTTTGAAAGCTCAGGTGGTACCTCAGTGGTACAAAAGCTTGAAAAAAATCTTGAAATAGGATGAATTTCAACCTAGCAAAATCTTAGCAGCAATAAAATAGCATTGAAAAATTAGGCAATTTTACCTAAGAACAGTGAATACGGTGTACAGATAAATGGGACCTTGATAGCAGGTCTGATAGACAAATCTGACAAATGCTGTGAGGAAATCTAAAAGGAGATTGTATCAATAAACATAAGTATAAATCATTTAAATAGCTGTATCACGTAATGCAGCAGGATTACTTATTCTCTGAAGTTACAGATACATAATGGGGGACAGTAAGCAAAGCCTAAAAGATTGCTGAAGTGAACAGCTTTATTATCAAAGATGTGAACAAAATTTATATCTATTGTAAAGATTTCTTCTAGTGGCAACTGGTTTATTGTAAATGCTCATGATATGGCTGTAATGCAAAATACCTAAAACTTGAAGACAAACTAAGAAAAGAAATTAAAAGGATATACTCATTTCTTCAGTTCAAGAAGTTTGTATCTGGAAACACCTGTCATCTAATCAAAGCCTTTCTGTTTGAGCAGTCCTTAAATTTGCCACACTTGCTCCTCTACTCAGCCCAATAAATTGGTTTTGTCAAAGACATGACTCTTGCACAGCTGAAGATTATGTGTCAGAAAGGGATCCGCCTTCATATGAAGCCATCAAGAGTTATAGAATCAATGTTTTCTTTTTGCTGTGTGGTTAATTATTTGCACCATTAAAAATAATTGAATTTTATTTTTCAACTTGGGATTTGAACAGGACACTAGCCCTTATTAATTATTACCTGTTAAATGAAAAGCAGCTTTGCAGTTCTTTTTCCTGTTGTTTGTATGCTTCCGTCAGTATGTCTTTGTTGAATAGGTAATCAAATTGCACTGTTTACTTTTCTCATAGCTGCAGTACAATCATTTGGCTGGTTATCTGTAGAGTTTTTAGAAGTTCTGTGCAGCAAGTTGAATGTAGAGATTTATAAATATTAAAAATGAACATGAAAATGTTCAATGTTAAATAGAGGACAGGCTGAAGTTTATAAAGTTCATTCCACGTTAGCTGAGATTTTGTTTTTGCTTGAACCCTGCTAAATATGCAGTGCTGTTTTGTTGAACAAAAGATGCTGAAAATCAGAGCTACGTGCTCATATGTGCTTATGTGTTCATAGAAGAGAATCTTCAGAATATTTTGTGTCCTCTTATATCAATTTAATTCTTCTATCTTTCCTTAAAATCAATTTCTTCTAAAATTTGTGACTTCATTTGCAGTTTGTAACTTTGAACAGGAGCTTCACTATGTGTCCGATCCCATTGTCAGAAAAAAAAAAAAGAAAAAAAACGCACAAAAATTCCTTGGTGAGTATCCTTAAAAAAGAGAAAGTTCCGTGCCCCATATCTTGCAAAGATCAGCCTACCTTCTTTCCAATACCAATTATGGTATTAAAGAGTGGATGGCAGCATCCTGGGGAGACATTTCCCTGGGGGTCACCTCTCCATGAAGGCAGTTCCTTACCTGGTCTCCAGGAGTCCTGAAAATCAGCATACCAACTTGGAGGCTTCCTAGAATTACATAAATTGGAGCCCACTGCAAACAGTAATATATTTGGTCACTAATCATATAATGTAATTAGGACTGGGAGGGAAACATGTTTTATCATATGTTTCTGATGTTCCCTATAAACTTCGGGTACTATGCAAATGCTTTGCGCTGAATTAAACAGCAAAAAGTGCAATTAAAATAGTTAACAGTATATTTTGCTGACAGATTCTCTAAGTGTAAACAAGATCTAGTTTGCAGAATTTGAAACATTTCTGGGTATTTTTTGGGTTATGGCAAATCCTTTAGATGAAGTAGGAATAGTCTATCTGCACAATCTCTTTGCTTGCACTTCTACACAATGTATTTTGATATCTATATTTTTAAATTATTTTAAAGTGTGTTACATAACTTAATTTTTAAAGGCTTCCAGCAAAGTTCCGTTTCATCAGATAACGCAGAACATATCAGAGATCTTTTGTATCAGACAAACACATTTATTTCAGATGTGCTGTCATGGTGATGCATATTAACTTCTGCAAGTTCATTAGGAATCATGGAAGCTCCTTCTAGCTAATGAGAAGCCAACCCAATCACACAGCAGTTATTGCAAAAGGTAATGTTAAGTAGCCAGCAGTTTTTAAAAATGTCCTTACTTTAGCATATCCTGAATATTTACTAGAAACCTAGAATGCCGAGTTAATGATTGTGATTTTTCTTTTTTTTTTATTTTATACTGTAATAATATCTTATATTGCACTCAAATGTGTGCCTAATTGGAAACTTCTGATAATAAAAACAACTCATATGAATGAGTAAAACCTAAGATATGAATTGAAGGTAAGCAGACCATAATCGTTAAGTCCTTGAAATGTTCCTGATTTTTTTTTTGTGAGAATAAAAGGAATTTCTCCAAATTTATCTGAAACACTGGAATATTCTTTAACTGTTATTAACTTCTCTGCCCATTTCAAGCATTTTAAACAAAAATTAAAATTAAAAATATCATTTTTTTTCCAGCTGAGCTAATTATTCCAAATCTTATTGTCTAAAATATGAAAACTTCAAAAGATAAAAGTTTTAGAATAACTAGTCTTTAGATTTGGAAAAATATTTTAAAGATCTTAGATATTTTAGTATGAAACATCCATTTTCTCACACTCGATTTTTTTATTAAAAATCTTATTTTCATACATACAAGAGACTAGAAATTAATGCAAAATGTTTATAACTGTGATAACTATTTAAGATTACTTTTATCCTTTGCTTTATGATCCAGAGAAATTTAATCATATGCCTTAAAATGAGTATTGGCCGCATGAGTATTGCTCATTTTACACCACTGGTTAACCGCATATTCATTTCAGAAAGTCATTGGGAGCAACAGCATGCTCTTTGCATAGAATCGGTGATGATTGCCAGTACATCAGTTACACTTTCAAAGAAAAGTGGGATGTTGTTGAAAGAAACACCTTATTAATTTATGTGCTGAACTTGTAAAGTCAATATTTGCATGCCATCAGTAGGAACTCCTGGCTATATCCACAGAGGGGTATGAGTTCTGGCCAATCCCTGCTGGGGGGGTTTACCCTTGAACCTTGCTCAGATGTGAGTACAGTGCTTTATAATAGCTTTGAAGCCTTCTTCCAAGGTGTTTTCCACAGATGTTATATACAGCACTGAGATTAAAGAGGACTGAAAAAGTAATTTTGTCTGCTCACGGGGATGGAGGAGAAAGCAGAGACCAGGTCCCTCAGTCCTTGTCTATTGCACAGCGCTCCCTGCCCAGGGCTCTCCCTCTGTGCTGCCCCACAAGAACCAGCTCCAAATGTGCCCCTTTCTCTCTGTGTCAGTAACAGCCTGCAATGGGCTTCATGTCCTTAAACACCTGGGGCTGAACACCTCAAATTTTTGCAGTGATGGCTTTGAGGCCTAAGGCCTGTTCTTGTCCTGGTTTGAAAGCAGTAGCTAAGAAGCAGACAAAAGAAAGTTGGTGTTTTTTCCTTTTCGATAAGATTTTGAAGAAGCATCAATAATAATCAAGAAGCTATTAGAAGGCATATATATAATGTGATGATCAAAATTAAGAATGGATTCCGACCATCAATTCACTTAATACTGAAATTTAATTATTTTTTGTATTTCTAATGTGTAGTAATATCTCTTGGTTCATATTGGTTTTTTTTTCAGCATGAAATTGTGTGTTTTTCAGTGTTTTTTATATTCTTATTCTTACATACACAAAATGAAAGCTTTTATTGTCTCAGTCTTTTCTGTTGACACCTGTGGCTATATAAAAATCAATTACAAGCCAATTTTAAAGACAGTGTGGAATGCCACACAGGGATACAGGGAATAAGGAAGATAAGCAGGACAATATATATATTAAGAAAAGCCTCTGGAAGGAAATATAGCATGTTAACATTGCTTAATGTCAAAGCAAGCCTAATGCTTTTGTTTGTAGGACAGCAGGTCTTTGGGAGGGAAAGCTCTTCATACAGAAAGAGTTCTTATTCTGAAGAGCATCATGTGCCAAGAAAGTTGTGAACAATTGAATTTCTTTTATTCAGTTTCACACTCTCTTTGAATTCCTTGGCTTCTGATTTTGGTCTTTATAAATCTCAGCTAAGTATAAACTTTTCATTAATCTGCAAAGATATTCCTGATGGACAGGAAATCAGAGAAAAAATTTGCTAAAATTATTTTAAGTTACAGCTGAATGGGACAGTAGGACCTGAAACTAGCCCTAGATCACCATACTTCTGTACTTATGAAACTGGCGAAGACAGCTTTTTGCCATCCTGTCTTCAGACTTGCAGCATGCTAGACTCACTGAGAGCTAGCCTGGTTAGTATTGAAATTACAACTCCAAATTAGTGCTAAATATAGGAGAAGAGTTATGGGCACCAGAGTAGACAGATGAACAATAGAAGGCTCCATGTTAATGTTTATTAGTGCCAAGCATGATGTAAAGCTGCAAAATAAACATACATCTGATCATTTTTTTCCTAGAACATTAGTATTATCCAAGCATTCTTATTAGAACAAAAATTGTATAAAAACAATGATTTTCTCAAGAATTTCCACTATCATTTAAAAGGAGTGAAATCTGGAATTAATATTTTAGATTTTTCAATAGAAAATCTGGGAAAAAAACAAAACAAAACCAACCTGAAGATTGAAACAGCAGGAGGGCAATATATTTAATAACACCCAGGTAAGCCCATCCCTAAATTTATATAATATCCTTTAGAAAGTAAAGCTAACATAAAATTCAGGCTGCTTTCAGAAAGAAAAACAAAACAAAACAACCCCACTCTCTACCATATGAATTCATTACTTCATCATTAAATTAATATTCACTTCAGATCTATATCCGTCTGAAGGTCAAGTCCTTAGCTATAAAACCTTAAATAGGCTAAGCTCTCTTGATGCCAAAGACCTCTGCATTTCAGTTATGCGCCTGTATTTAATGGGGATTCAGCAGCCTCTTTTTTCACATAGGTGAGCAGCAGTTTATTCTCACTGAAGTGACCCTGGCTGCAAACTTGGTATCATGAAGAATTATACAGCACCCAAATATGAGAATTTGGGGGGAGAGCTTCATTTTTTCCTGAATTCATTCAGCCGAGCTATGGGGACAGCTTACTACTGTGATATTTAAATGTTTGATTATTAAAACCCCTATCCTCTTATTATGTGTTGCAATTACGTTGCTTTATAAAAATGTGAGGTTGCAGTGGGAAATAAAACCTTTTTTTGCAAACTAAAAATAGGCACTTTCAACAATATGAAAACATATTCTGAGAATAAAACAAAACAAAACAGATTATCTCCTGTCCTATGGCATTAACTGGTGCCATTGCATCTGATATCTGCAGAATGTTCTGTTCCAGAGTAGTTGTGATTTATTTTGTCATTGTATTTCTTTTGTCCAATTAAGTGGTTAATATAAGGTCAAAGCTGTTTAGAAACTCCTTCACATGTCTTAAGAACAAACAAAATATATACGAATTTTCTCGAAAGCTTACACATTTTATTTCCTTTCAAGCATGAAGCTTCTTGAGAACAAAGACTGATTTTGATTCTCAAGTAAATGAAGATTAACTTAGCTTTGAACTCCCCAGGCTCTTCCTAGAATGCAGAATCTAACTCAGGTAACACTGAATGCAGTGTTCAGTATTCAGTGAAATCTTCTGAAGTAGCTGCAAGCAGAGCCATCTGAGGGAAAGAGAGAGGAACATCCTGAAATGCACTCAGAAGAGTCCTGTGGTTACACTCGTAACAAGTATACACTTGATTTTTGTGCATGTTATAAGGAACACTGAATTGCTTAGTACATTGCACTAAGGAGACTAAATTGAATGGTTATAGTTTGTAGAGAAATCAGAGACATAAAACCAGGAAGCTGTAAGAAAAAGGATGAAGAAGAAAATGGAAAACCCTTGGTATGCAGGAGAAAATATAAATACAGGAAGCGGCGTGGTGAAGTGCTAAATGAGTAGAGTGGATGGAAATGAGAGTCTGATGGACTGAGGCAAAGTGAGAAAAAATTAGGGTAGAAGCTTTTGCAGAGAGAACACTGTGAAAGGACTTAAAAAAACCTGACACTATGAAATCAATTACTTCCCCAGCTAAAGAAGAACTGTTCAAAGACAGCCAAGAGCGCAAAATTCTCAAAAGCCTTCGACTACCGCCAAAGCAGTAATAATAGAAAGCATATATTATTTGCTATGCTTATTTTCCATCCATGTTTATTTTTTTACTTCTCCCATCTCTTCTCCTCTGAGTGTCCTAGGGTTAAATCTTCTCTTCTATGGCAGTTTATGGAAAAGCCAAACAATGAATTTCAAAGGCCAGGACTCTCAGGGGAGGGGATTCACTTCCTGAAACCAGAAACAGGTGCTGGCCTCTTACCTTCATCCTTAGTTCTTTCATACCTTGACGCCTCTATTTTGGATGGCTTTTTACACAGTGACTGTTCAGGGCTTTTAAAGAAACCATGCAACAATGGGGTAAGAGAGAAAAACCTGCCATAAACAAATAACTGCTGCAAACATAGAAGGTAGAAAACAAGAATAGCGAGTCAACTGTTGGAATGGAGGGAGGTCACTGGTGGAGTTCTGCAGGGAGTTGTCTCGGTGTCTGTGCTGCTTAACACATTCATGAAGGATGTGGAAAGCGGGGTGAGCAGGAAGGTGTAAAAGGTTGCTTCTGAAATGAATTTACTCAAGATAGAAAGGATAAGGGCAGACAGTGAAGCAATGCTAAAGGACTATAGAAGACTGGCTGAGTAATGAAAATAGCATATGAAATTTAGCGTAGAGAGTTGTAAAGTGATGCACATGGGAAAAAGACATTCTAGTTTCACATATAAAGTGATGGGTTCTGGGCTGACCATTTTCACTGAGGAACACAGGACTTGTCTTATGATAAATAGCTCCAGGAAAAACCCACTTTCTTCTCATGGTTCTCTATGGACAATGGCAGGACCAGCATTTTATTTTCATTCTTTCATTTTGCTTAAAAATGATGCTGCCAGAGGTATGCCAAGGGTTATCTCCAGATAAATGGCATTTTAAAGCATTATTTATTTTTCCAGTCTGGAAAGGCTGCAATGTTTGCCTTGTGCCACATCAATCTAATTCCATTTGTTCTATTGCTAATTAGCAAAGGACACTCGTGGTGGCTCCTTAGTGTTGTGAAATGCCTTTTTATACTTGTGACACCATGCTGGGTACTCACAGCATTTTATATCAAGCTTCTGAGATGATATGAATGTCAGGATTTATAGTGGAAGCTGACAAATGCACTTTAAAAAACCTATAAATGTGAAGCCTGTGGCCCAGTGTCTTACAAAATGGTCAGTGACTGAGGACAAAGGTTAACAAGGTGGAAGCAATAAATCTGATTTAAGTGAAGGGCTCTTCAAATCTATCTCAATATCACATCTTAATTTACCAGTGTTTTCCACACGACATGGGATTTTTTTTCCCTTCCTTTTCAATAATTGGATAGATACTTGAAAGCATAATCAAGAAAACAGTGGTATAATAGAGAATAGAATTGCAGTCAGTTTATTATTGTTCTGCCTTTTCAAGACTTTGTAAGACATTTTTGCTCTAAAGATTGAGCTTCAGACTGAGCTTGAGTGGAAATTACACCAATTTAAAGATGGGTCTTTGGAGAGTTACATTTATGGACAGTTCTACCAAGTGTCCAATGTCTTCAAAATAAACCTGCTACCTCTTAGAGATGGAAGAATTTCAAACTCAGACTTCATTATAGCCTGTACTGCAACATAAGATTTCCAATATTTCTTGTCTGCAGGCAGTCAGAGAAAAAAAAGCCTTAGAAGTAACCCCATTTCAGTCAACAGGTTGGCTTTGTTGTAAATGAATCCACTTCCACTGCTTGCTGACAAAAAATTGCATGAGGATTTGAATAATTCAAACTAAAACAGAAAAAAACAACTTCATTTTGTCTATAGGGGACTGAGAGTTAATTGAATATGATGTACAGTACTCGAATGAACTGGTTCACGTTAGTCATAAATTGTGAAAAACAAGCTTTTGTGTTCACAAATGGGTATAAATGCAGATATATGAATATTTTAGTATAAACTTAGGCACCTGTGATGACTTACTTTCATATCACACATTCACTGTTCAAATATTCGTAGTCTGAACAGCTCCATGGTTTTTTTATTCGCTTAGAATGAAGCAATATTAAATAATAATGAAACCTAACTCTGAACACCAAGCATGAAAAACCTTCAACATAAAATAAGGATAGGAAAAAAAAGACAAAGGAAAAAAAAAACAAAACCAGAAGCAAAAAGCAACAGAAAACTTCTGGAGAAAAAAGAATGAAAGCCTAAATACATATTTATCAACATAAATGAAGAAAGAAGCTACGTAACTGTCTTCAAGTGACATCACCTGTCACTTTTCACAAAACAGCTGATGAGAAATTACCAAAAAATCATATCCATGAGTCCACTCATACTCTATAAAATGAGAATTTTACAGAACTGTAGCACAATCCAGTCAGAAGGACTCAGAATTCACTGCCACACAACTAGCAGTAGAAATCAGATACTTATTGCTTGTTAACTACTTTGCCCAATTAGCCTTAAGACAAACAAAGAACAACCAAAAAATTCACCAAGAAAAACAATCCCCCAACAAAATAAGCCACTTTGCATTGAATTATTGGCAATGTTGGACCTACAACACAGCTAAGCTGTTCTGATTATGTCTAATACCTAAAGAAGGATTTTCACTGCATATACACAGAGTGAGAGCATTCTAAGTGTTAAAATATTGTTAGATCTTTTTAAGAAAAATGCACTATCATCACATTTTTAGATTGTTTCTCTTCAAGAACTGCATCAGCCCACTTTTGCCATGTTATATTCTTGTCTATAGCTAAAGATTAAGAGAACTGCTTTGAGACAAATACATTAAGATAGAGGCAACTAAAGTCAACAAGACTAAGAAGGCAGATTTTAGATGACAAAGCAAAGAATGAAATATCAAGAAATGAGGAGAGCTGTCCCAAGATTCATTCAAAATATTCTCTCCTTTGAAATCAAACCAGAACTTGCGATAGATTGGCAGGCTGCCTTGAAGTCTGAGGTGTGTCCTGTCATCCTTTAATTATTGTCCAGAACAAAGTCCTCATTGCATGATATTAAAGATATTATTGGGAGATGCAGCTCATTTTCCAGTCAACAGTCAAAGAATGGCTGCAGCTAAAGATTAGCAAAACTAGGATTTCCTAGTGTCAGGTTTCTTTTGCATTGTGTGTATGTGCTCTGAATCTGCAGGTTTTTTTTTTGTTTTGTTTTTTAAAATTTTTCAACAGTTCTACTTCAAAGACTGTAGGTTTTCTCTCCTGCCCCCATCACACAATACTCTATTTGCTACATGAATCTGCAAAAGTGAGAAATTAAAAACTACAAAAAGAAATGCAAATTATTCAGGGAAAAAAATTCACTAAGGTGAAGTTCTGGCTTTCTGATAAATGGATTCATTTGTTTTCAGAACTGGAGTCAGAATATTATTACACTGAGTAGACTGCAATCTCTCTTTCTCTCTCACCCTTACTAACCTCTTCCCCTAGCCACTTTTACTATAGCTTTTCGGTTGCTGTTGTTGAGGCTAACATCAAAAGCATTTTGAGGGAATAATACCAACAAGTAATGTCAGAGCCTCAATAGAAAGATAAAAGAGAGTCTATCAATGGCTAGTCCTGTGAGTGCTCAAGAATTCAAGAAGTGTGACTACTGCTTTGTGGAAAAAGCACAGCAGCCAAGGCTTTTAAAATTGTCATCAAAGCATCAAAACAGAACAAAGCATTACCAAAGACAATTCCAATCTGTAGGTTTATACTGCTCTTTATTTAAAGAGAGATTGTCTTTACAAGCTAAAAATCATGACCCAAAGTCCCTGTGCTGGAGAGTAGATAGATAACTGTTTCTGCGCATTATGGTATCCATAATGAATGCAACTATAAGAAGCCTGCAAATGATCTCTACTTGGTGAAAAATTTATTTTAAAGTGTTTTTATGTATTCTTCTGCTGAAGGCCTGAGTGACTGAGCTTTACATACCTGAGTGCTCACATGAAGAACCTGTTTATTTGCAAAGGAAGCAATGTGTTTTTCAGGATGAGCCACAGCCTGATGGAACAGGAGAGGGCACTGTTCCACATGGATGCTGGTCCACTTCTACCTTCCTCGTAACTAAATGAGCTGCAGAGCAATTTGGCTGCAATTTGTACAACGAACACGGTTACTATCTGCAAACAGCCTGTGATAACAAATAGACATGAAATTTGCTTGCTGCTGTTTGGGTATCTTTGCACAGTGCCTGTGTGGATGCACAAAGTTTTCGGGGCTCCTGCACAATGCAGCAGGCCAGTGTTACTCCAGCCCAGCCTGCAGAAAGACAGCTTGGATGCCTCCTGGCTGTGTGTGTACTGTGCATTTTTTTTAGACATTATGAGTACTTTGTTTAGAATGTTTAGATTATTTGAAAGTTCTGGATGAGAAGCATGCTGACCTGCTGACTTGTATGAAATTATCTGTGTGCATCACTTATAACACTGACTGTTTTCTGCCTAGAAAATTCAGACAGCTTTTCATGTGGAATCTCTATAGTATTTATAACAGGACTTCAGAAAAACAAACAAACAAACAAACAAACCCCTTGAAATAGTATTAATTAAAAGAAGACCTAATAAGAGGTAGGTAGGAAGAGATAAAAAATGGCTAATTTAGAATAACAGGCAAATCAGATGTCCATGTAACTTTCTTAATTGTGAAGAAATAATTAACAGGGTGGGAAAATTTCATTGCATTTGGAACAGATACATTTTGGTTTTGGATAGATAGGAAGCAAGGTTAAGAGGTCTGATTTGTACTGTATCTTTTTATCAATTATCTACATGTTATGGAACTCAGAAATTCCAGTTTACTTAAAATCAGGGCACAAACACAGCACCTCTAGCCATGCCAGGGCCCACACACTTTCTTGTCTGGGATCTTTGGAGTCATCGCTGTCATAGAAAAACATGTGCTACATAAACAGCTAAGTAGTGTGAAACAAGCAGACCTGCTTAAATCCAAAGATGTGCAAGATCTTCAAGTTATACTAATACATTAACATGAATGATTCCTTTTCTGTTATGAACATATGGTATTTCAGACTGATAGAGAATAATGTAAGATATTGTACTGTGAAATACACACCTGAGAAAAAATAATATCGAAATACGGGGTAAAAAAGAACCACATACACTCTGCACAAATCAAAGAACAAGTTTTCTTCAGATAAGCTTTTATCAGTGAAAATTTCAAAACTAATGCAACTTCTCACATTCTCATCTTGTTGTAAGGAAATTGAGGATGGAACTATTGATAAAAAGGTAAAACAGAAGATGGAAATCTGTCTTTGCACATAGTAAAGCTCCAGCTACAACTTTGCTTTCTGAAGAGGAAACAAGAAATAAGTTTGACAGTACTGTAACATCTTACTTTGAAACACATCTTACTTAGAAAAAGTATGAAAAGCTCATCTTTTTCCCTCTGAAAAGAGGTTCCCTAAGGTTTTTAATTATAGCATACTACACGAGAAATTTGAGCAACTTTTTAAAATGTTAACATAAAAAATAAATTTCCTGTCACCATAAATTGCTATATTCCTTAAATTATACTTTAAACTGTACAAAATTTGTTTTGATTCAGAATAAAATGAGCTTTTGCTTACGGTCATTTAGATAAAATTGTCTTCTTTAGAGTTATGGTATTTGACTTGTGGTTTCTAGCACAACATTGCTGAAGAAAATGGAAAATCTTGATTTAGAAAATAAGGTTCATCATTAGTTTCTTTAGCAAAAGCTATTATTATTTCACAGATGTACAGCAAGATTTTCTGAAGAGAATTTTTAAGGTGTTGCACTTTTACATTGACTTTGACATATTAACACTGTTGTACATTTTGGGGTCAATGACTGTCAGATACTCAGTATTGCCCTGCCTAATACAAGAGGCTTTGGCATTGATTGATTGCTATGCATTGATTTAACAGCAATAATACTTATATGTCACCTTTCTTTTACTTAAGAAGCTTATATCTGTAACTTGATTATCAGAAACTACTTGAGTTAAAGAAATATGGTAACAATCATTTTGCAAAGTAGAACGAAAAGCCATCCAGGAAATTTTGTTCCAGAGCACAGAAGTAAATACAAAACTCTCTAGCCCCAAGGAATGAATGTGAGTGATAAATGTCTGGGGGGGTGGTAATACCTGGGACGTTTTGGATACAATGACACATATTTTTGGTCTACAGTGACTGTCTTGAAGAATCTAAAATACAAGCTGTCAAAGTTCTTATGAGAAAAGACATTGCATTTGTTCTTACTAAATTTCCTTTCTGATTTTATGGAATACTCCTTCATTTTCATTGCAGCAAATGGTAAATGAAGAAAATACTTAGAAGCTTGAACCTGAAAAAACTTTGTTGTGAACTTACTACATTGAAAAGTTCTCCTAAGTCAGTGAAACCGTTTGAAGGGTTACAAGTCTTACTGCTTTAAATCAGGAAATCCTTAACAAAGTGCTTTCCTGAATAAGACTAAATACTATGTGCAGAATCAAGGTCTACAGGGAGATGAGAATTTAAAATGTTAGGAAACAAATCACCAATCCTTTCAAAGTCTAAACAAAGCCCATTTATTCAGACATATGTGGCATGTGGCACATATCAAAATGATTGATGGATGTGACAATTATGACTACGCATGTCTCATTTGATAGGAGCCCTACCTTCCCTAGAAATGATATCTCTACTTTTGCTGCAAAATTTATAGTTTGCTCTTTAATGATAGTCTTGGGAGATATTCTGAAGAGAAAAAATATACTGGCTTTGGTGATTTAGTGGATGTCTTAATTTCTGGGAGCAAAAATCTGGATTTGTTTGGCCCTTTTTGACAGTGACATATTTTTTCTGAGTATTAATGGAAGAATAACATTGGTGTGAAGTTGATTCATTGTGACCACTTTCTTTCTGTCGGATGTGGAAGATGCCATCAACCACAGTTAAAATGAAGGCTTAATAGAGACGTTAAAGTTATAGTGTACGTGGGCCTGGGCCAAGGCAAGGCCCTGTGGTGGCCAGTGACATGTAACCTACTGACCTGCAAGGTCAGCAAGGACAATCTTTTCCTGGCATCCTGGCTGGGAATGATTAAACTTGGATTTTTTAACAATATTGCTCTCTTTTTTTTTTTTGGCAAATAGCAACAGAAGCCCTCAGTGTTAACCATTAGTATATGTATTATATGGTGCTACAAGGAGTTAGAGAACCAGTGCTGGAAACACTTTTGTCGGTTAGGTGTCCAGCCCAAGCAAGGGCAGGCAGCTGCTGCTGTGGGTGATTTATGTATCATTGGAAATGTGCTGCTTGTTTCAAGTGCTTCTTTTATCAAGAAATTTGTTGATTAAACTAGAAATCTAAGTTAATATCTACTTTCTACCACTGCAGAAATAAGATCATGCACAATGGTTTTGGGACCTGGGTCACAGTTACCCAGTGAAGGAGCAACCTGCTTGACCAGTTGCACACAGGAAAGCTTTGTTGTTGTATCACATTTTATCAGAGGGGTTGAAAGCAGTTGATTTCAGACTATTACAAAACATCATAGATCTAACTCTGTAATACAGTACAATTATTTTCAGTCCAAAAACCCCTACATTTTGAACAATTCATATAATTAAGCTTGGGAACTATAATTAAGTTTTGCAAGAGTATTTGTACCAAAGGTTTCCTGATCTTCTCATTTTGATAAACAGAGGTCAACAATTCACCAGTAATAATGTAGTCTGCTCCATTAAGTAGACAAAGACGTTGCTGAAAATTGCAAGCATTGTCCTGACAAGTTTCATTCAGAGGCTTGTATAATATTTGTAAAAACGTCACCAAAACCCATGTCACCATTTCTATATACAGGTACATATGATAATATGCTCACCACTCGCTGGATATGTCTTCTATGAAATGACTTTTGTCACTAGAATCTATGTGATTGATGGTGTAGGAAAATGTGTCCACATACAAGGTATCGGTGCAGTTAAAACCTGAAGGAATATTTAACACCTCCCCAAATGGATAAAGGTTGCTGTAGATGACCTTCAGGGATTTTTCAGTACATTGATTTCTATCGGACAGTTGTCAAAGTGGTTGACTGCTGGATCAAGATGAACTTTCTTCTGGGAATTAAAAATCTCTCAGCTTATTCTTGTCTGTCAACATTAATGAAACCCTATTTCATATTTCTAGTGATGTTACTCCCTTGATGTTTCTACAAACAAGTTTTTGTTCCACTGAGTATAAGATCTGTGATATGTTCATCCAAGAATAATCCGCACATCCATCAGGGATACAGCCACCAAGGGCAAGAGCCAGTTCACCTTTTGCTTCCCAAAAATACAGCATTTGTATTGTGATATAGATATGTCTTGTAAGAAAATTATAAATTATGTCAAATTATAGTATTCAGCCATGAATTATACTATGGTAAACTAGATATGAGGATCATAGGTTGAAGGCTTTTTGCATGTGTACAGTACAGTAGAGCCATGTCATTTTCAAAAAATATGAAGATCCTCATAAGTGGGAAATAAAAGAAAAAAATAAATTGGGATCTTTGCTAGACTGGCTTATCTACTGTCTAAATATAAGAAATTTTAAGTACAGATACGCAGATTTTTTCTTATATCCATGTCCATGGATATTCAATACTATCATGTGCAGCCTTTCTAACAGTAAACTGCCATATACTTTTGTTTTATTTCATTCTTACAGAAGCTGGCATACCCAGAAGCTTTTTGTTTTGTAAATGTATATACTTTGAAACCATCACACATATATTTGACTAATATTTCAAACTCCCTAGAAAGTCTATCTAACTTTGCATTTTATATGCCATATAACATTTCACATTTTTTTGTTTGCTTTCAGATGCATAAATTCTTGTAGGTTTAGTTTCCATAAATGTAAGATAAATAGTAATGGTAGGATAAGGAGGAGGCAGACTTTAAGGAATAGTTATACTTTAGTGTTAACCAACTAAAATTACTAAGATCCTCAGTGATTTCATAAATAATGTCAGGATATTTAAGAAGACTCATCATCTAGTGATGAAAGAACATGGGCTATTGTATTTATACTACAGGACTTTTTTCTTAGGTTGGGGTTGTAATTCAGACATTCATCATTTGCTCCCCAAAGGCCATCATGCCATATCAAAGACTTTAAGAGATCATTAGCTGCAATAATACGTAAGCTCTCATATGTTTTCCCTGTTAAGGCCCTGTGAAGCTCCCTGTTCTGACTTCATATCCTTTCTGTCTGAGAAAAATATTCTGTCTTCCTGGTCATGCAAAAGGCCATATGCCATTCTTGTCACAGAACTGGAGTTTCTTTCCAGTAACAGATTGGGCAAACATGGAAAAAACACCCACTGAACTCAAAAGCTAATGCTATCTGGTTTAAGTGAGTACAACCATCCAAATGCAAGAGCCTAGTTGCGTCTTCAAACCCCACAAGCCACATTAGACTTGCAGATTCTCCCTGTGAGCTCTATACGGTAGCAACTGAATAGCTGGTGCAGATTTTCTTTCTTTTTACTTATTATTGTCTAGGGCACGGAACAGTGTGATGTTAAGGTTCCAAAAAATGTAAGCTGGTACAGGGGCTGGTACGCCGAGGTAAGCATTGAAACACGGTTGAGCAGCCTGTTATTGCCTCCTCAGAGGTCCAGGCTACCAATTGCAGCTTGAGTCACAATTTCATTTCTGAGCACTAGGTAGGCCTTTCTCTGAATAATGATGACAGAAACTCTCCAAGTCTATTGGTGGGTCCGGTTTCTGACAGCTATCTTGATGCCAGTCCACAGATAGGCATCTCTCCTTCTCCACATTGTAACTTCTTTAATAAATACTGATTCTAAGCATTAATGAAAACACAGTGAATTCTCCTGGGCAAAATGGAGCTGAATCTGTGGGTTAAAACTCCCAGATCATGAAAATTTATGGACTTGTTGGGCATGAAATTCTATGAACTATTAAACAATTTCAGTTTCTCGGCTTCTTATGCAAGCTTTTGTTATTCACTGTCAAATCCATTTCTATTTTTCTTTGGATTACTTGCCTTAGGATGAAATTAATGTGATAATCTTAGGTACTGCTGACAGTAAAGATGCATTTGTTAACGGAACTGCTCATAAAATCTCTCTTAAAATTGCAGACAAAATTTTCCTTTAAACACACTTTTCCTGTACCATTGCCTGTATATGATGCAGGGATAGGACATAAAAACCTATCCTGCATATGCTGAAAATCATAAACGTAAAAATTAAAGTCTATGAATTTTCACAAAAACAAACATTAGTAACACTCACTCCTTATTGTCAGCTAAACAAAGGTTTACATTTAGCCTGGCCCCTCCTGTTGAACTCCAGGGAAAGAATGTGCATGAACATAGTGATATTTTCTTTATACTGATTTGAACAAAGTGATATTATTTGTATGGCTTTTAACTTTAAGTTGTAGATATAGATATTTTCTCCATATACTATTATGAGAGGGTATTACACCCACTGAAAATGAATTACAACCATTTTCTTTTAGGCTGTCACATATAGCTCAAAAAATTGATGTGGAATTTTACCAAATTTCCCTAGCTACTAGCTTAAGAATACATCTATGTATGAAGTTGAAAAAAGAGATACACAATTAGACTTGAATTCAAACAAAGAAATTACATTCACCAATATCACAAAATGTTATTGTAACTAGTTGGTCCTCACACATTCTAGATGAATGCATTTTTCCTACTTCTAGCTCTGCAAGTTTTCATTTTTCTTGCATAGGTCTTTTTGTACTGTCTGCAATAACACAGAATGTTTTGTAGATTTTCTTGTATTTAGTTTCTGCAGACACATCAGAGCAGGCCCACTGGCAGCATGTAAATAAGGTTCAAGCCTCTGTGCCACTCCATGTAGCTAACTGTCTTTTCCTGGGAAGAGACAAAGAATTGATTTGAGAGCAGTGAGTGGTACCCAGGCAGCTAACTGGGCTGCTGTTACTGCCTCCCAGGAGCAGAAAAGGAGGTAGCAGCATCTGGGGAAGGCTTAAAAGACCTCCTCTGTCTGATACCACTCTGTTAGCTTGTCTCTCTTGGAAGGCTGGAAACAGAAGTTAGTTTTGGGCCAGTCCTGGGAGTGGGGCCACCTAAGAGCTCAGTTAGCTCAGATTTTTAAATATAATTTTGTTTCAGGATGATTTCTTCCACATTCTTTAAGCTTCTTCTGCTGTTTGTTTCAACATGTTAAATTTTTTTCATTGCTTTAGAACTATTTATTTTCTTTGCTGATGCTATTATGTCGTATAAATTCCTGATGGCATTACCAATAGGGATCTGCCACATAGTCCTTTTCTTTTTATTTCTAGGCTGATTTCAGTATTTAAAACTTATTTGAATTGTTGTTACTACTTTTTCTTCTTGCTCTTACTGTAAATACTAATCACACACACATACACATACATGTGCAGTATCTACAGTACAAGAATGTTTGTATTGAAGAGACAGTTCATCAGGTGAGTTTTGCCCTGGTTTCACAGCTTTGGTAAGTTACAGCAAGACCTTGAAAATCCCCTGATTTTCCTTCATCTTTTAAGGGTAAACAGTTTCAGCTATGGCAAATGAACTGTGCTGTTTCAGTATTTATCTGCCTGAGGGTCTTAATAATTTAATATGCAAAATGAAAATAAAGGGAGACTTTCCATGAATTGTATTGATTTTGTCATTGTAAGATTGCTAGTGGGTGTATTCAGCTTCTAAAAAGCCATAAAGTAATTAACAGTTCTTCGAAGTGCTTTAAGGGCATATGTCTGTCTTTAGTTCTAAGTAAAGTTCGCCAGAATCTTCACAACTCATCTGACTTCTGTCTCTTAAAAAAAGAAAGGAAAAGTTAGTAAGTGTACAGCTCTACATATATATTTCTGGAGGATAGAGTCTATTGATATGACAGCCCATATGCTCAGTTTTTGGTAAAAGCCAAACAGGGTTAGGAATAAAATTTGTAACATGAGTTTTAACATTTTAGTACTGTATATCTTTATTTAT
>VXAL01003756.1:1501-19391 GCA_013399475.1 Chauna torquata
AATGCAGATATGTGATGAGACTCTACTGCCTACCCAGATTTTCAATCCCTTTAAATTATTCTTAGTTAAGGGCACTGGATAAAAGTGGTATTTTAATTGATCTCTTTTCACTCCCTTCTCCTCGTCCTTAGATTTCTCTGTATTACAGACATGTTATGAATCAGGTAACATTGTGTTTCCACTTTTGCCATTAAAATTTTTAGCTAGGTTTTCTTGATCTACCTCACACAAACTGTCTACGTTTCTAAGTAAGCAAAGCCAACCCTTGCTATTGGAACTACACTGAATGTGAAATAGAAAAATACACTTGCTTTAGAAAAATAAACCTATTGGCCAATGTTGAGACAATATCAGTTAAGTATGTTTCTTATACATTTCACGTAAGATGTTCATGTGTAATATATAGCTCATGTACGATAATGTACATCTAGAATATTGTGTTAGCTGTAGATTGGTGATTTTATTATTGTAGTCTGGTTTTGTAGGTAAAATTAGCTTAATAGTGACGTCAGCTCATCCTTTACATTTTACAAAAGGAATAATTCTTGGTAAGCTTTGCATACAGATGAATTACTTTTGTAGGCCCAATATCTAGTCTATTTTTGAGAGTTCTTTAACTTTTATTACTAAAATTGAGAAAAAAAACACACCCTAATTATTGTGATCATTCTTCTTGCCCCTTTTGAAGTATATTTTTAATTTTATTTTGTCCCAAGAAATATGAAGGGGAAGATACACCATTAAAAATATTGGGAAAACTAATTTTTTTTCTTCCCTGCATTTGATACCTTTTACTGCTTTTCCTTTATTCCCTCCAAATAAGCTGTTGGTGGGGCATTACTGAGAACATTGTGGGTTTTTTAATCATTCATGCCATAGGTCATTACATGTGCACCACTGGAATGTATACATTATTATCTAGTATGTTAATTGGTTATAATGATATTTTAAATAAAAAAGGGAAAAAAAAGTTTGACCACTATGCATTTAGTGTTTCTTCATTGCTAGGATTTCACAATAAGACTGTAGCTGGAGTTGTATTAGCATCAGTCTCTCCTGAGTTTTCATCTGTTTTAAACGGTATTTAAGTCCTGTCTTGTGTGTGAGCTCACTTGTGGGCAAAAGTGATGTCTCTTCCATTTCTCCGTTCCCATGGGCTTTGGATGTGCCACAGACTGATAGTATCAAGTGTGTTACAACTGCTGAGAATCCATTCTTCTTTGCTACCAGCTGTAGCCTGCCTTCTTTCCTGGAAATAAAGCTGCTGAGACCCAGTGTGGTAAAAAGAGGTAAGCCGTGGGCCTTCTAGTGTATGAAAGGAGGGCACAGGGACTGGGCCTTTTGGAAAATCTTTCTCAAAACTGAGTCCCAGATAAGTCTTAAGGGATCTGACTTTTGAAGAGCTCTTACCGGAGAGCTAATTTGGGTGACAGGCCCACTTCCTGCACTGACACCACTGCAGTGGGGCTAAATCCTGACATAATGTACCTTCATTTCCAGAAGGCTCTGCAAGTTGCTTTAAATGAAGACTCAAGATGCCCTTGAGTTGTATTTGGCTGCATACTGGTACATTGTCTCTGCATCCTTTTTTAAGGGAAAGGTACTATGACCGTGGGCAGTACAGTGCAGCCTGTTTTGTTTCTCTGGACCAGCTATATGGGAGGTGTTCTAGGAAAGCGGTGAGGCTTAGAGATGCTCTTTTTTATTTGCATATGTTAGCATAAAGTGAGGCTGGTTCCAAGTAATGTATTAATACAGAGCAAGGCCTGAGACAGTCCTAGCTCTGTTGGGGATTTGTCTGTAGATGACTTCATTTTTGATTATCTTGGACAGTGGCTCTGGCTCATAGACCTAAAGCTGAAACTCTCCATAGTGCTGCTGGCTTGTATAGACCTCCTTGGCCAATGTGGATAATTCAATAAACTAGCATTATTAATTTTTCTTTTCATAATAGAAATGCCATGGAGACCTACAGAATTTATTTGTTATTCTGGAATATTTGACTCTGGATTTTTTTTTTTTTTTAACGTGTATATGCTGGGTTATGCTTATGTTGAGTTTCTTTCACTGAACGATCCCTGCATAATATTGGAAGGGATGTTCCAGGCTGGAAAGATTGTATAGATACAGATAAGGTAAAAATTTAGCTACCTGATTCCAGCAGCCTTTCTTCATGTCTTATTAGTACTTAACAACTCTGTATCTTGTAAACTCTTGCTAAGGCTGGCATTTTAAATTGGGGGGGGGAGGGGGGAGGAGCTGGAATAAGCTAAAGGTTTGTAAAATAAGAAGTGCTTTTAGATCTGTGAGGTAGACACATGAAGTGCTGGGAAAAAGAGTAGAGAAACAGGAGTTAGTTACAGTTAGAAAAGAGAGAATATGTGCTTCAAATAAGGGCTTAATGATCTGTGAGGTTGTGTTCAACAGCACAAGCATATCCCCATTTCTTGCATAATTGCCCATGAGAGAAAATGAACATTATGTGTCTGTTACTGTGCTTTAGAGTTTATATCCCGCCGTGGTGCATTTTAGCATAAACTGGATAGTTTGCAACTTCTTGCAGCCTTCACTTACTGCAGTGGATCAACTTCAAAATGACCTGAAACTTGTTATTCATGAAGAAGAGGAATGGATGTTTCTGGAGCACAGCAATCAACTGAAAAAAGGTTAGTTCCATTAATCACTTTGAGTGGATACAGTCTGATTTGTGAAACCGAAAACAGGAATGAATTTTATCCTGGCTGCCAGATTAATATTATGTGGAGTGCTACATAGCTAATAGATGATCCTGTCTTGGAGCTGAAGACTTGGGATAGGTGGGCTTGTTCCCCAGTTCGGCTATATGTATCAGTTGCTTAGTATTCTAAATACTTAAAGAATATTTAGAATTGCTGCATTTGATTTCACTGAGAGCTGGGCAGCAGTCTTGTTTAGTGCTTCCTCTTCTCGCCTTACGCATTTGTTTTTTCGGCTCCCAGTCAGCGTGGGTCAGTTCTGAAGTTTGTAGTGTGCTAGAACTAAGGCGAGTAGTCTGCACTTGAAACATACAGGAGATAAAGCAGTATAAATAGTCTAAGGGATGTGGGCTGCCAGGAGGATGGATATGGTGAAAGGTACCCATGTTGGGGGTAAGAATACTAGAGGGTATTAAAATGGCCTGATTGCTGCTACTTTGGATTGAATGCCCCAGACAGTACAAGCTGTTGCTTTTTACCAGTCCCAGTGTTCTACTTACAGAGAATTACTTACAGCCCATTTCAGGCTATGCGCTAATATTGAGGTTTATTTTGTGAGGACTGTCATTGTACTTAATGCTGCCTAAACCCACTGTGCTGTTCCAGCTCAAAATCATTTTTACAGCAGGAGTTGCTACTCACGTTATGCATCTTAGTGCTGTTGTTTTAAACAGGCCGTTGTCTTCCTTGCAGGATCAGTTGTGACTCTGTAAGCTGGTGATCAGCTGTGATCAGTAATAATACCCTGGAAGGTTGTGATCTGCACTTGCGATCATTAATAATACAAGGAGGGGGAAAAAAAAAAAGATAAAGGCTGATGCTGTTGCCTGCAGGTGGCCTGCTGCTTCTGTTGAACACTCAGGGATGTGCTGTACTGCCTCACAGCAGGGGCAGTAAAGAATCCAGTGCAGCTGGATATTCTGGGAAGAAGGGAAAATGTTTTGAAATAACTGAATTGCTTTGTTTTATTTTACCACTTTGCTTGACTTGTTATAACTAGGAAATATTAGGTTAATGTTTCTTTTTGCTTACTTTAAATAGTTTACATTTCTGTAGAAAGGAGAAGCACTATAGTGAGGCAGAAAAACATATTAAAACACCTGGATATCTGTAAGATGAGGAGAAAGTCAATAGTGAAAGGTGTGCAATCTGCTGCTACTTTAAAAAGCCCATTCCAAGGTTATTTCCAGACAATGAGTTATATTCTTCTCTAGAAGAAAACAGGTCAGATTCAGGTCATTGTTTAAAAATAGTTAGATAAAGCAAGCACCTTTGCTACAGTCTATGCTTTTTTGTCTTAGCCAGTTCATGTTGTTGTGGCACTTTTCTGTTAAAAATCTTTCTCCTTTGAGACTCCCAAGCTGCCTCAGCTGTCAAAGATACGTGCCAAAAGAGAGCAAACAATGCGGTGAGTGGTGGGACTGGCAAGCAGAGCTCAAGATGAATCTAGTGAAACAATTTTCTGTATGCAGGTTCTGTGTGGCTCAGGGCACTACAAATGTTATGCAGAACTTCTCAAATAAGTCCCTTGAAAGGGAAGTGAGCCCTGACAGCTAATTAATGGAAATTACAACTTCATTCTAATGATATCTGTTCTTTTAGTAGAATTAGTGAACTTAGGCTACTGGGCTGTTTGCAGTTCTCCTTCTGTCCCCTCAAATCCCCATGAACTAACAACAAAACATCAGCTGGGGTCACAAGAGATATGACAAAGAAGCTAGAAGTAAATTGTCCCGTGAAGGTTAAAGATAGATCCCACCCCTTTCCCTTTTTCAGCACCAATTGCATTAATTTATCTTACCAGAGTTTTTGCTATTAAGGTTTCATAGATAAAAAACCTGCATCAATTTAACGTGTTTTGATGATAAGAATCTTTTCTTACCTTGATGTCTGATCAGTACATATCAACTCATGAGATTTTTTTTTCTTGTGGCTAATACTGCTCTATTTTTGGCTCAAAGTAAAAATAAGATACCTAGGGCAAAATGTGCATATTTTAAGTTCCATGGAGTTTGTGTGGCCAACTTGATAGTTAGTCACATACGCTTTAATAAGTCGTATTTTTGTGAAGCAGTGGAACTGTTCAGTATCTAAGGGACAACTTTAGTGAATTGTCAGAATTTCCAGTATCTTCTGCTGTTCTGTAGACATTGTTTTCAAAGCATCTTGATAAAATAATGCCAGTTTCAGGAATGAGAAATCTGAACAAACTTTATGTAGAGAGTGGGGAGGAAAAAACACCTCATTAAATCCATATGCTAAACCACATGGAATGTGGTGACATCCTAGAACTGAGGTCCTCCCAAGCGCAAATGTTGGCCACCTCACCCACCTTGCACACCTTTCCATTGTCCTTGAGCCAGCAAAAGGATAGTGCAAGTAAATCCAAAGATGGCAACAGCGCAGCTACAGAGAATAGTATCTTTTGACTTGTGGATAAAAAGTGTGCCCACTCTTTCTTGGTAATCTGATACCTAAACTTTCAAGCATTATGTTTAGCAGTCTTTCCCCAGCTGGCCCAAATACTACAGCATGTGTAAGGACAACAGAGCAAGTATCACTGAGAGCACAATCACTGTAGAATTACTCATGATACATGAGTATACCATAATAAAATGTGCATTTTTACTGGTTTTGCCAGAAATAGAATTTTCTATGCTGTACATCAGCTTGTTCTACTTGGGGACTTTAGCACTTTGACTCCCAACAGTTAAACATCCTAAGGTTGAAAAAAACTCTTCCATTTCCTTTTGCAGGAGGTGATTTCTCTTCTCTGCATCTTCACGAGCACGTTCAGAATTTCTCAGCTTTATCTCCAGCATCGTGTACTTCTTTCGTTCTTGGTCCAGTTCTTCTTCTAGCCTAACCACTTGCTTCCTCAGGTCTGAACTTGTTTCTTCAATTCTTAAAACCAAAGTGGAGAAAGAGGGAAAAGAAAAAAGAGCTTTTTAAGTGTCATGATAAGTACTGCTGATAGCTATAATAAATATAAGTAAGTTGTTCAACTTAGAGCTAAAATATCTTCACTCTAAGAGGAAGTTTTAAACGAGGGCACTAACTGCCATTTCCTAGTTATTTAATGTTGAGTTTATGGGCAGGGACTCCTTGAAAGCTGGAGCCTACTCCATTTGTATCTTGAGAAAATATGCTTAAGTCAAGTCTTACAAAACAATGCTTAGGCTTTTTGGGAACAGACAATGTCTGAGGAGATGCAACTCAACTCCTTAGTTAGGTTGAGTTCAAATATGTAATTTCCAAAACAAACTTTTAACCTCTGTTTTTATCCTGATACTGTGTTTCCCTGTAAGGGTAGCAAGTACAGAGGAACATCCTTGAAGGTCAGTTAGGAATGAGGTCACAGTCCTTCCTCTCCATTCATTTTATGCTATTTTCTGTAAAGTTCATCACTGACAGTGGGGTGGAGGAGTAAAAGTTTTTCACACTCTACAAGGTTTTACAAAAATAACATTTCATATGAGGAAGAATCTGAAGAACAGACCTTAAATAGTTCATCTGTGCACAAAGCTCTAATGCAAGACTCAGAGCTTTTCTCTAAGGAGGTCAAAGAACAAGGTTCATGTTTTTGGATTTGAAACAAGCGCAGAAGGGACATCACTTGCTGTCCTCCCAATCATGTTTCCTAATCGCAAGACAGAGTAGTGGTGTTAATACAGAAGGAATATGTCCAGATAGGAATTTCTGATCATTAGAACAGTCAGATGGTTATCTTAAAAATTAGGCTTTTCCTAGGAAAAGTGTCCCCCTCTGCTTTAAAGAAAAAATAGAAGACTCATAGGTTCAGTGAACAGTATAATACCCAACTGTGAAAATGGGGTGCCTGGTTTCCCTCTGAAACTGTGAACAGGATATATTTACACAGGGTAAATGAGACTCAAAAAGAACTTGCTACAGACTCCACAACATCCAAAAAAAAAAAAAGTTGGACCTTTGTGACAGTTTCAGAAGAAACTGAATTAGATTTTGTGACCACCAAGAAGCAATTATACAGACAATGCAATACAATGTATCCCCTTCAACCGTGCCTTCACATACAGCCAAGGATGGCATTATTATAATTGTCACAACTTTCACAACAAATTACAAAGTGACACACATGAGCACTGATCACCAAGTGCAGCAGACCAACAGCTGCACTGCTGGGTGAATAGAAACATGCAGAATGTCTGGAAAAAGCTGCCTGTCTTGGCAGACTGTTATCACCCAGCTAGCTGTCTTTTGTAATACAAGAGGACTCTTCTGAAGTAAAGATGCCGGCCCTCACACACACACCCCAGCATTCTTTTTACATCCTACAGATCTGAGCTACTAAGTAAATTTTTCTACTGTGAAATTTTAGGAGTCAGCTACAGCAGCCTAGACTAGCTGCCCATGTTCTGAACTACACAGGTTCACAGTACTTACAGAGTTTTTACATACACAATATAGTAGTCCTCTCCAAGATACTTCCAGTTTCTTAAGAGTCCCAAGTGGTAAATATGAATTACTGAAACTCAACAGAGAATGCCTGATAATTATACTAACCTTGAGGGAGAAATGCTCTGGAATAGACTGGTTACAGGAAGGCTATAAAACTTGCCTCCCTCTGACTAAGAGAGAGAAAATGGGCAGTTGATAATGATAAATAACAGCTTTTCCATCAGCACGTGTTCCTTACCTCTGCCCCAGGCAGGTACCGACTTTGCTTTCCCTCCACTTACATGTGTGCCAACAAAAAGCTCATATACCTTCATTAAAACATGCCCTGCTACACCGACTGAGCTCTGCAAACCACACAAGCACATGTACAATTGTAAAGGAATTAATTATTACTTTTGGGGACTAAATTATCTTCAATAAAATAAAGCTAGTGAGACAGTCCAAAATTTTCCTGCTAAGCTGCCACACTTCTTTACTCTAGTTAGCTCCTGTCTTTCCACAGGAGCAGACTTCCACATGCAGTCTCAAAAGGAACATATTTTTGCACATGTAAATTGCTGCAGCTGCAGTAAAAACATTGCAAAATTTTTGAGAGCTGAAAAACTTGGCTTGAAATTCTTACACTTGTCAGCAAGATCCTTAGGGCTGTAATCCTCAACAGCTGGAATCATCCTGTTTAATACAAAAAGGCAGTGATTGCATCTTGCCTGGTTTTATGAAAATACTACTTCATTAGGCATTTTCCTCTTAGCTATTTTGCCCTGTGAGACCTAGCCAATTTATAGTCCTCCCCTCCGGTTACAGTGCTCTTTGTCCCTTTCCAGCTGAAGGGGAAAGGCAGGTGTTTGTTAGAGCTGGAACAGCTGAGAATGTGGCAGGAATGACAGACAGGTCCTCCTAGATGTCCCTGACGGCTGAAGGCCGTTGGAACAGTTTTATTGATAAGAGATGGAAAGCCATCTCATCCCTCAAGCAGCAGGTAAGAATGCGCAGGTACTCATTTCCAAGTTTTGCAGCCCAGTTTCATTTCTGTTTGTTACTCTGTATCCCTGCAACAAGGCTTGCTAGGGCAGTCCTGCAGAATTAAATACAGGGCGCATACTCTCATCTCCCTTCCACTCTGCATCACTGGGGCATCTTAAAAAAAAAAAAAAAAACACAAAAGGCCATGAACCACCATCCTCATTCACAGACCTTTTCCAACACACCATGCTAGCAGCCAGTGGTGGTCTCATCAGCTCTTCCACCTGGAACGCAACAAGGCAGGGAAAGCTTTTCTCCTATTCTGTGATGCCTGGTGGGAACTGAAACTGATACGTGGCCTGCTTGTCCTTCCAGCCTCACACACCAAGGCAACACAAGGCAGGAGGCAGAAAAGCTGCAGAGGCTGGCAAGCCACCACCATAGGAAATCTTAAAATATAGCAGGAAGGTAACAAGTCAAGTTCCTACCTTAACAGTTGGCCCACTGGCAGAGATCACAGTTCATACTAGAGCTTTCCAAAACAGCTTTTGAGAAATTACTTTAACAAGAAAAAAGATGCAACAAACTTAGCTTCAGGCTGTACTGCACAATCCCTACAAGCAGTCGTGTCTGCTTTTGGTACCATATTTAGGAGACTGGTTGGATATTTAGACATGTGAATAGCACCAGAGTTTTAATAATTTAGGGAGCATAACACTAACACCTTAACACACAAAAAAAGCTGAGAAGAAAGAAATTTGTAAGAAATGAGACTACAGCTCTTCTCTATTGCAAAGCACCAGTACTGCAGAGCCCACACCAATGATGATTCTTCTGTATTACAACATGGTGTGCAATTTCACATATGCCTGTATATTAAAACATATCTAATTCCTTTAAACAACCATATTTATTTCATGTGCATATTTCCCTGAGTACTTGTCTGAAAGTCATTATATTAAGCACTTAAACTCATAAAAACTAATATACCATCTCATGCAAATGAATAAATATGACTCTTCTTATTTATTAGTAGTACTTTCTACTTCCTACAGCCCCTACCATCACACACACCTCTCCTGAAAACCTGAAAAACATCAGAGTGGGCAAAGAACCGCACAGTTCAGCTCTCTGCTGTACAAGCAGCACCTTGCTGCTACTTTGAGTCAGTGGCATGCTGTCTGAGCAAAGGACTGCTACAAGTACATCTAGAAATGTTGCTTTTGATTTTTGAAGTTCAACACAAAATGGCTGCTGAAAAAGTTATAACTGAGGTGCAATCCCAACAACAACAACAAAAACAGCAGAGAATAGTCAAAATCAGTTTCCTGAAGAAAGTTTCTCTTGGGAAAAGCAGCATAAAACCTTTGATTTCAGACTGATTTAACACAAGTCTCAGCACATGCACAGACCAACAGAGTTCCCCGTTGAGGCCTGACCACCCTAGGTCCCATTCCCTCCCCACAAGACAGATGTTTGCCTCGCTGTTTCTCCCAGGACACTGACAAAGAGCAGACTTTGGTATTACCTATGCTGTTCAAATTTCCATTGAAAAAAGAATGAGCATTATTGGAATTTCCTGTGTAATGGAAATCCCATTTTTGATCCTGTGTTATGTCAGAGAGAAAAGTTGGACTCATGGAGCAGTGAGGAAAGACCAGATCCAAATTTGCAGTCTCCCAAAGCCAAACTCCACGTCTGAGAACCCGATACACTTAGTAGCCCACACGCATGTTCAAACAGGGGTAATGATGACAGAAGACTTCCTTGTCCCCCCTGCAGATGACATTACCTTTTGATACTGGTCTCATACTCAGTCCTCTGTTTGCTCAGTTCTGTCTTTAGCTCCAACACCAAGCTCTGTAAGGCTCTAGAGCATTTGACAGAGTCTCTGGAAGCTGCAGCTGGGTTGCTCTGTTCACTGCTGCTGCTGCATGCTTCAAACCTGTCGATGCTGTTCTCTAGATCTGCAGTCTTGACCTCACTCTGAGACAGCGAGCCCTGAGTCATCCACTCAGTTTGGAGAGAACTTAAAGCCGAAGAGTCACTGGCCCGACAGGCTGGGCAGCTGCTGACTGAGTCCACCACGGAGATCTCACACGATGATGTAGACCATGTGGTGCTGGCCATACTGTGCGTGCTAAGGGAGAGGCTGGACGAAGGGACATTGTCATAAGTAGAGAGTCTTTGGGAAGAACATGAGTCTTTAACTCGTTCCCCAGAGGCTGTTCGGCGGTGGCCTCGGAGAGAGTACAGTCCATTCATCAGCCAGTTCCCACTGGAGGAAAGGTTGGGGATATCTAAGGATGAGCTGCCCAGCTTTGGACTCACAGACCGTGCTGCTCCCTGCTGGCGGAAGGAGTATTTCCATGGAGGCAGTGTCTGCACTCTTTTGCTGGGGCTGGTGGCAGGCTGAGTCAATTTGCCACTGCACTCTGGAGGGGTGTTTTTCACCACAGGTCCAGGGGAAGCCTGTAGTGCCACAGCATTGCCAGAAGGCACATCAGCAGGGCTGGGAACACTGTTTTCTGACCTGCTGTCCTCCCCGTCCTCCTCAGAGATCCACTCCACGGTGTTGCGTGGACGCACGGGTCTGATTTCCAGCTGGCTCCCTGGCACATCTGCCTGAGGAACAGCAAAGATTCGCCCCTGTTCACTTATCAGCACCGTCATCAAGTGCTGAACTAGTGAGGTGCCTGTGGGGAAGAAACAAAGGCAAGAATTTGATCAGACATGGAAGACCTGAGGCACTCACTCCCCGTCTGTGAGATGCTGTGTGAGCTCCTTGTGAGGCAGGCTTGTGGCCACCGTGCCCTGCAATGGCTGTGTACAACCAACCACTCAGGGCCTTTCTCTGCAGGACTGCAAGAAACAGGAATTGTTCCCCCTGCTGGAGACGGGGAGTGTGAACAGTGCAAGTGTCAGCCCAACTCCTGGATGCAGCCGACTAGCATAGTACGAATGATCAGTAGCAATGATTAATAAATTGGCCTGCCTAAGGACACCTTTGAGGATGGCAGAGGAGGAGGACGTCTGGAAATGGCATGTCTGTACCACACCATGGCATGGGGTTCAGAGCCAGCATCAATTTCAGCATGTGCATCCATACAGGACAGCATAGCTCTGTGCAGAGATGCATGCTGGATCCCGAACACACTAACATGTTAGCTGGGGTGGAGCACCTCTCTGTCCAGCTTCCAAAACCAGCAAGTTTCCACTGACTTGGATATTGGGTGCTACATTGCACCAAAATTCACAGTCTTAGCAAGCCCAGAGCTAGTGTTTACTAAAGCACCAGGAATTTCGGCTTAGGCCTTCTGCTGCACTCTTACAATGTAGAGAAACCTGGAGAGAGTATGGCATCTGTATGACACATGCAGCTGCATACAAGGGGAAAAGATACTTTTTGTACTATTGATCTATTTGTAGACTGGTGTTCACTTCCAATTCTAATAAAACATTTCAGCAGTTTGAAATGAAACAGTACTCAGGAGGAAACATCTTGCAATGTAGTCCAAGATGGAAGGAAATTAGACTTCAAATATCTGTTGAAGAGTGCCATGTAAATGCAGCTTCCCAGACATCTGCTGAGAAAGAACAGCAGAGCACAGATAGCCCAGCAGGTTTGTTGATGGCATCTTTACTGATACAGAAAATGAAAGCACCAAAAAAGAGGTTCTGCTAGGTTTGTGTCTAATGATTAAGAAGGACCCAAGGGAAAACATTAAATTTTAAGGTAGAAGCTAAATTAAGTCACAACCTAAAGCAACCAAGCATATGTTCTTTAAGATAGGACAGCACAACAAAAACCATGTGTTGCAGGAACATAGGTGTCAGTAAACCTTGAAAAAAGGAACATAAGATGCCACAGGGAGCTAGTCTACTGGAACAAAGTTTCCCAAAAGAATCATAGGGGCAGCTACCTCACTGCAGACTACAGCTAGCAGATTGACAAGGTGACCAACTTGATTAAAGATGAACTTCTCATTGCATTCAAACATAGTAGAACGTGTACAGCAAGTGCAGAAAGTGTACTTACAGCTATATATATCCACAGAAATGAGTTGTCACTGCTTTTCAGTGCTGTAGACCATTACAGACTGACAGAGAATACCACTTACCAAAGCTAACACAAAGTATTTTCTATAAAAGAGAAAAACCTTAAAAAGAGCAAATATATAATTAATTTTATGTTTACTTATAATCTGAAATAGAGAATAAGACTAACATTCAGGGGTCTACAATAAGGACCTGAATGTAATAATGAAGTCTCGGCCTGATAGCAAGGAGGTACTAAGCTCACCTACTACTTGTATTTAATGTCCGTGGACGTGGGGAGAGAACTGTACCCCTGTGGAGATAAGGTCATAACTAACAATTTAGCTGTCAAACTTCAGATATTTCTGTTTGAAATTCATGGTTTAAGTTTGGAGAGGTGCAATTAGAGTGCTTTTTGTTAAGAACTGGCAGCAGTATTTCTCTGAATCAGTTATTTTAGCAGATCCCTGTTACTGTGAAGCTAAAGAATTTTTATTAGGAGTCTTTCCATTCCTCTATTATTCATATTTTACCAATCTTCTACCCTCCACTAACAGTAAAAGAAAATATTCCCAGTGCTGTTACGTTTGGTTTTACTGATTAAGTCTAAAAATCCAGTCACTGGATCCCAATTTGTCTACAGTTCAGGTCTCTGTTAATACAGAATTCTAGGTCAGGTCACTCTCTACTACCTTTGTGGTAACTAGGAGAGACCATGAGGCCACAGCATCTGAGACATCTGTGCACCTCCACTCAGTACAAGCACCTTTGCCATCAGCTGAACTGTGTAACGAAATGCTTTAGGTGAGTGGCCAAACCTTTCACCTGTGCCCACTGAACAGAAGGCTGGCCAAGGCTCTGAGAGTCTTGCCCACCACTGGCCAACTGGCTACAAGGGGAAGTCGCCACATCACGCAGTGGAGGGGGGGTTCGGTTGTCCCCACCATTATACCCCTGAATACCCCAGCAGCTGCTTCCACACTCCCTTTTCTCCTCCCTGCATTTTTGTACCTTTAACTCGAGGGGAATGCCTCAAAGCTACCCTTAATAATATGGCCTGCAGGCTGGCTTCGAGTCCCTGAACAACTACAGAACGCCACGCATTCAGGCCAGACTGATGTTGGCCTGTTACCTGACAGCGGGCTGCCATCTGTTGGGCACACATCTGCAGTGCCTTCGAGAGGTCACTTGTGCAGAGCTAAAGGCACTGCTGCTGCAAAGGCACGACAGTACTGGTGTTGTGAAGGGTTTCCACCATACAGAACATCATGGGATCTGTCCCCTACAGCTAGCAAGTGGTGCCAGGGCTGATTTCAGACGTCCTGAGCACAGCATCCCCTGTCTGTGCCTAATGCTGGATGAATCCGTCAGTTCTTTCTGCAGGCTTGCAAGGATCCCACAAAACTTGCTGCAAAGACCCTGCCAAAGCTCACACCACAGTAGCTGTCCATTGCCACCCGGGAGAGGCTGTGCTCCAGCCCTGGTGTCAGATAGCCAGAGATCATGCCCTGGGTGTATGCTGACCAATATGGAGGCAGATAATTTTCAAGCTTCAGATTTTTACGTACACTTCAGAAGAAAGCAGCATTTGTACTTGCGACCAATTCCTAAGCGTGTGGTGCAATGAGCTTCATTGTTTAATATTTTACTTTGTTTCATCTTTTCTCAGTTTTATTTATGTTTTTTTCCATATTTCATAAAGCAGATACCCAAGCTAGAGCAGTGCAGAAACAACTGCAGAATATGGGATTTTTTTTCAGTCATAGATCTTTTTTTTTTCTTTAAAAAAGCAGTATTGGGTGACTCCCCAAGACATATCTCATCCCATCATTTGGCTTCCTCTTTCTCTGCAGTCCAACTATTCCTGCAGCCTAGCACAAGAAAGGTGCAATGAACAAGTAACTGCAGCAAAACCTGATGATAGCAGTCTGTTTTTCTACCTTATTCTACCTAACCAGATAAAAGCTGTCATCTCAAAAGAACGCACTTTACAGCAAGTGTACCCAGAGCAACTCCTAATTAGTTAGGGCCTAGTAACATACTTGTGTTCCAGGCCTGGTTTTCATTTTTTCCTTCTAAACTCAGGAAATCAATATACGTGCAAACATCAGAGATATGAGTGGGGTAATCTTTTTTTTTTTATATTTTAACACATTGTAAAAACATCTGAAATTAACAGTGATTTTTGACTTATTCCTTTGGTTCTGTGAAGTTCTGACCCATATGCAGTCTGCTTGGAAGACAATGCTTCTAAGACAGCTATTTGTAGCCCCTGTAGCACAGTAAGAACTGCAGTACCTCCTTCATGGTGGACTGGATGTCCTTTGCAAGGAGCTGTCAAAACGCACCCAAATGCACTGATGCCAAACAACAGTAGTTTGGTACTTAAACGTGGTCTTTCTGAAGAACATTTGACCTCTCATCTTACCAGTAGGTTCAGAAAGTGTTTCACACAATTTATGATAGGGCAGAGGCATCTCCATATAGTGGAGAAGAGAGACACTCACAGGCACTGATGAAAGGGATTGCTTCACTTGTTGCTGACTGTGCAGTCAAATGATACAGCCTCCAATGGCTGTATGACTTTCAGCATATTCCTGCAGCTCCAAAAGACAGATGCTGTGTTATCTCAGCAAGAGGAGTACCTACCTTCCATCATGGTCACTGGATCTTCCATTTTGGGTCGTAATATATTTGGTCCAAATACTGTAGCCAGGTTCTGGACACTCATCTTGTTGATGCTGGAGTGAGCCTGAACTTCATCAAGGAACCTTGAAAAGCCCCCCCAGAAAAAATCACAGGAGGAGAGGAATATTAAGTAAGTCACTTCTCCTACTTAGACTGTAGGCGTTCTACGGCCAGAACAGTTTTGTCCTGTGTTTATACAGCCTAGATGGCTAAAATGCTCATGTGGACTAATCACAGCTCAGATACTCAGTAATAATCCCCAGATTCCTTGTATGAACAAGGCAGGACAGGATGGCTTTTGCCAAAGGTACTTCTGGGTATGAAAATACAGATTTTCACATTTTCATGAGAACTTTCCAGCTACACAGAGTGGTTTCTGCCAGTTTTCACTTACAGATGTAACAGAAGTAAAAAGACATTTCATTTATCTCCTCATCCTAGAACTAAGCAGCCTGTGGGAAGAGCTTTATTTCTTGAATCTGACAAATAGAGCTTCTTGTGAATGCATCAGTTGGGCAAACATCAACACGAGAAGACGACTCAATGCAAACCAAAGATAGCACATGAAGAAATGCAGACAGACTGACTGTCCATATGTATAAACTGGGAATCAGCAGAATGTTTCTAACAGTTAATGTTTTTGTAATTTGGAAGAGCCTCCCAATAGGAGCTGTAATAGGCTGTAACCAACACCTAAATAGCTTCTAATTGGCCTAGTTGTGAAAGGACTATATGACATATGGTGGTGAGGCACTGGAACAGGCTGCCCAGAGAAGCTCTGGATGCCCCATCCCTGGAGGTGTTCAAGGCCAGGCTGGATGGGGCCCTGGGCAACCTGATCTAGTGGGTGGCATCCCTGCCCGTGGCAGGGGGGTTGGAACTAGATGGTCTTTACCTTCCAACTCAAGCCATTCTATGATTCTATGACGTGGAGACCCACAAGAGCAGGAAACAGGTCTCAGTGGCCTCAGAGGTGAACAGTCTTACTCAGCCTTGTACTCTTTCCTAAACTATTGGTCATTTTTGGGTGATTGGAGAGATTTTGGCAGTCAAAACGTTTCCTCATTCTGTACTACTTGGCAAATTTTTGAATGCTTCTACTTGCAATCTGATTTTTCTAGGCACTTCCATTTTTTATGTGGCTTTCAGTGTGCTGAGACCCAAGAACTCTCAGTTTTCTTCCCTAAGTCAGAAGCAAAATCTACTTGCCTTTCCCTTTCCTCAGTTCTTCACTTAGAAACATGTATGATTATATTCCCCTGCCTCAGCCATTTATGTTTTGCAGTGCTCAGATGCTAAAACAAATGACTATAGAAGCACATAGTGAGGCACGATACAATTTTCAAAGCATTCAAAAGCACACTTCAGAAATGCTATCCATCTGTACCCTTGGGAAGGGCTTGACATCTCTTAAACGAGGCACAGGCTTCACGTCAGTGTTTGTGTCTACTGCCTGCTGCAGATGTGTAAATCCCACCGATGACAAAAAAGACTAAGTCTACCACGGGGACCACAATACAACATGAAGTTCCGTACGTTGTATTTAGGGTAACAGTCCATTCCAGCTCCCAAACCATTCCATCCCACTTGGAACTGGCAGAGTCAGCAGAGAGACAAAGGAAGAGAAGGCTGCGGAGTCCCTGGTACTCCAAGCCACTCCCAACCCCACTTCCAAATCAGAGCTGAGCCCAGACTGGCTATTCTGACTCCATCTGCTACTCAGCTTATGTTATAAATCTTCCAAATGTGCAGTGCCTGGAACTACAAACTTTCTTTATTGGTGTTTAAGTGCTTCTGAAATAAACAATACAACATACTAGCATCATTGATGCCTGCTGCCAAGGCTGTGGGTGACAGCAATTTACTTGGCTGATGCTCTTAGATAAACCAGGAGCTTCCTTCAGGCAGGCTGCACATCCACCCCCACGTTTTATAGGAGCAGTAAGTTATGTGTAAGTAATGTTTGAATATTCAAACTTTGAGTAAATAATTTGTATATAAGACTCAGCCTCACAAAACTTAGTGACTTTTCCGAGTGTTAATTAATTTCACTTACTTGCATATGTATTTCAGGAGGTTGTAGTTGGCTTGGGGCAAATTCTTCACCTGTTTAACCAGTTCCTGGGTACCCTGAGGGACAGGAAAAACAAGAAAGGAGAACTATTAACATAAATGATGCAAAGCAGACGTGACTCTCTTTCAGTGCTATAAGTCCTCTTTCCAGAGTCAAAACCATGAACCAACAGATGATAGCACAAGGCTTTGTTTTTTGAAAAAAAAAAAAGAAAAGGCATTATCCTTTGCTTTATTCGTTACCTCTCAGGTAGGAGCAGGAGTCCTACTCCCAAGTTTAGCAACCCCAGAAATATAATGCCTGTGAGCTCAAAGGACCTGGCTCAGTTTTGCTGCCTGCAGAGCTCCTGCTTGCAGTGATGCAAGGGCAGTACGTGACCCTGCTTCAGAAAGTTTTCCCTGGTCTGGTGCAGAAGCTGATGCAGAAACTCTTTGACAGCATCAAAACCGTGTTAGTCGCATTTCTAGAGCTTGCAAATACCAAATACGCCACAGAATTATTTAATGCCATTGCATAGGTCATTTGATAAAGCTCCCCCACCCTTGCTATCTACAGTACAGCTGCAGTATCTCCCCCCAACCTGGAAGAGGTACGAATATATCCTTTTTTTCAGACATGGAAAACTAAGGCAAGGGAGGCATAAGGAATCCTTGCAAACGACAGATCCACCTGGAAGAGAACCAGGGGTCATCCAGATAAAGTTCTCTGTCCTAGTGTGCACACATGCTCTTGAACAAGACAAAAATGGCATTGTAAGGATTTACTGCCTTCCTTCTTTTACCTCCTTCCTGAGGTGTGAGGAAAATGATTCATTACTTTGATGGGATTAGAACCAGTGGTCCCAGTAAGAGAGATCCACTACATACGGTGTACAAACACTAGACAGAGTGTCAAGACAGCTCTCCATAGGAGTGCTGTTGGCACAACAAGCCGCAGAAATTATCCCAGGGTGCAT
>VXAL01003756.1:19399-70792 GCA_013399475.1 Chauna torquata
GCCGCTGTTCGCTCTCGGTGGTGTGTGGGGGGGGGGGGGGGACGGGTTTTTTTTTTTTTCTTTAAAATTCCAAAAGACAGAAAAAGAAAATAACCAAAAAACCAGCTGGGCTGTCTAAAACAAAAGGAAAACCACCCACTCTGCAAACCCCTGAGTCAGCATGTTTATTGCCCAAACACCAAAAAAACTTTACCCAAAAGAAAAAGGCTGCAGAATTCTTAAAGTCAAATCACAGAGTGGAATACTGAAACCCCAACATCCAGGACTTGATTCAGTTCTCCAGATCAGTGGAAATCCTCTTGTCAACTTTAATGGTTAACGTAAAAACCTGCAACTAGGGAAGCCTGCTAATCTTCAGAGTCTGCTCACAGGTACTGGTATAAATGTACCAGCAAATAAGCCTTTTCAGCACCCAGCCTATATGAAACTCCGAGGCACAGAGTGTACTGTAAACACATTGCAGTAATGCTGAACTGAGCAGAGGAGAATTTTTCTTTAGAAAGCTAACAACATTCCAATTCAACTACCTCCTATTTAATTACTTATTTCCATTTGCAGTCATTCTGAGCTGTGACATACTCCCTCATAAACTTTCTATCTTTACATTAAAATGTAAGATGGAGATCTGCTTGAGGAATGACTTAGAACCCTGAAGCTACTTAAATCATCTAATGAAAATCTCTGACTCACAAGGCTATTGTCCTGCCACAGTCCCACCATCATTTACTTGTTCCTTTCGATGTGGTTACTCTGGAGGTTTGCTTATTTTTTGAGACAACTAAACTTTCTGTGTGAAGACAGATATCCAAACACATCTGTGAAGTGTGATAGCTGTTAGCTAATGAGGGAGAATTGCTAACTAATGAAGGAGAAATTTCAGAAGCAGCTTGTTCCAAGCCAGAGAAGTGCATTTGGACATTCACTTCAAACCTTCCTCAATTTTTTAAGGAATGTCAGGAAAGGGATTCTGTTGGCCAGCCTCTTGCAAGATCTTCATGACTTCTCTGCTCCAGATGAGTCAGAAAGATCCAGAAAGCAGTCTGTATTTCTGCCTCCATACTTAATTTCGTGAGAGTAAACAATTTTTTCTTCTGATTTTTCCAGCACACACACAAAAAAAAAGCCCGCCAACTAATAAAAACCTGAAACTTAAAAAACAGAATTCTTAAAAGTGGTAAATCTTTAAAAAGGACTTATTCCTTAGGTTAAAAATCATACCAGTTTAACAGTGACAACAATGGAGACACTAATAAAAGACTGGTCACTTTTGAAAAATCTCAATCCTCTTTCTTGAACTTCTGAAAACATTGAATCAAGGGAAGCTGCTATTGATGTGAAGGTTTAGGTCAGTTTTTCAGGTCATCCAGCTTTCAAGTGCAGAGTTTGAACTAGATACAGTTGAGCTAACAAACCTCTCTCCTGAGTTTTGCTCTGTAACCCAATTTATTTCAAATACAGCAATCAGGATGACATTTGGCACTGTATTTCAAATGCTCTGAATTAAAATATCACAGCTTCACTGGATGCAAGAGAGGGCTTTGGAACAGAAAAGGCAGGCAGTTGTGAACAGCTGGAAACATGATCTAAAGCTATAAGACCCTATCTGAAAGAAAAAAAGATTCTAAAAACTTATCACCCATGCTCTGTCACAAGGAATCACAACAATGGGATTACACAGAGAACATCTTTAGATTCATCAAGGTACAAATGTTTGCAAGGTTTTTTTTTTTTTTTAAAAAAAAGCCTTCTCTCCTGCAGCCATGTGCAGCCATGAACTTATCAACACTGCCACAGATTTGTACCCACCAACCCACCTGACCGACAGATGCCAGAAGGCTGAGGCTAGTAACACCACGGCACAAGTGTAAAGGAAAATGCAAGCTGGAAACCGCTGCATTATTAACAACTAGCAGAGCACAGGTCATGCTTATGGCTGCAGCCAAGCAAGCAACAGAGGCACTGCCCTGTCATTCATCATGACGGTACTCTGCAATAACAACTCTTACCTCCTTGAAAATGCTCTATGTTTAATTTACCACATATGCATGCTTTCCAAGGAGTGGTCCCAAAACCAATGATTTTGCAATGTGTGTAAGAGATCAGCACTAACAGGGAGTTTCTAGTTGGGCTGGAAAACTAGCAGCACTTCAGATGTTCACCCAAATTCAGTTCCCTCTTTAAAATCTCAAAGCCACATGCTTAGCCCACTGAACTGCCATGTGCATCTCTAGAGTATAGGCAGCAGTGAAGGGTAAAATACTGCCATGTCAAGTCAGCTCAAGCTCAAATGAGTTTTTAGAGATTTGAAGATCGTTTATTCATTCTTAAATCCCTCCTCAAAACCAACTGGGATCAGAATCAAATCTTATTTAATCCTGCAGTCCTGTGGAGATACCTGGAGACCTCAGCACAACTCTGTTAAGTTTCTGTTTGCTTTCCAGCACCAGAGATTAGTTGGGTGCAGAACGAAGATAAACAGCAATCAATGAAAAATGAAAGCTTGAGACAATGCTGGAGTATTTTTTGATGCAGATGGAGATTAGGCCAAGCTAAGGACATAATAATGCCTATCTATGTTCACAGTGTAGCAGCATGAAGTGCCAGCTGTCTTATCTTGAATTGCTATTTTGCTCTAAGTAAATTCTCTTTTTACTGGGGGGGAAAGGGGGGCTACAACTAAAGAAAATGATATTTGAATCTAAATGTCTCATTCAAAACTTCCATATGAATAATGAAGACAAAATATTAATTCAAATTCAAACAATAGTTTGCATTTTGTTTCCATTCTTTCTTTTCTTTCAAAATAAAACATTTGATTCTGAAATTCTCTGAATTTCAGTGAAACCACATTTTTCAGCAGGGGGACTTTCCATGAGGGTGGCGAGTCAAGCCCTACAGGCTGGGTATGACTCTGCTACGCTCTGCTCCATGTGCTACTGCGCACGTACAGCCTCTCTACCCTCGGTGTGTACACTCCACCTTCCTTTCCAAAAAAAGTAAACAGCCCTTGTTGAGGTTCCAGATTTTCCTGACCAAAAAAATGGTTGTTTACAACAGCAGTTTAACAAGACAGTTTTGTGCTATCAGCAGTACCTTATTTTGTAAGCTTTCATTTCAGCTATCTAGTCCTCCTCATCTCCTTTCTAATCCAAAGAGAATAATGCACTACAAGTCATTTCAGTCTGGCCTTGCTCCCACAAAACCAACACAGATGCTGCTTCCCAAACTGCTGCAGCCTGTGCAGGCAAAATCAAGCAAACTACATAGTTAATAAGCTGAGCAGTGATATACAATTATGTTTGCCCAACTTGGCACTGTCTCTACTCTTGTGCAATAGTGCTTAATGGATCCAAAACTTCCCAGTCTGCGCACTGTATGACCAAAATGAAACCAGCTCCACTGCCTTAGAAATGCTGCTGCTTCTCATGAGATCAGCCATTCTGCTGTCTGTAGCATAGCGCCCTGCAGAGATGACTGAGTTTACTGTTAATAAGGCAGAATACGAGCAAGTTTAGGAGCTAGTAGACACATACCTGTGCCTATTAAGAGACAACACTTGTGCAGTGACACACAGATGTGGCTGTGTCCGGGACACAAATGCATACCATGTGTGGTACTACGCTGTGTCATGCATGGATACTTGCTTTCTCAGAGGTGGCTAGAGAATAATAGACTGTGTGAGTACAGGTAGTAGGAAGCTTGCCTTTTGCCCATACAAAGCTGACATCAGATATGCTGCATTTGATGGAAGCAAGCATCTTCTTATGGGCATCATCAAGGACTCGATCTCCCTAGAGCCATCTGCCACTTCAACTAAAGGTAAACCCCAGACTGTCAGTAAAGAACAGTTTTTACAGTCCCCGCCAGAGACAGAGATGTGAGCACGCCCTTGAGGCCACACACAGAAAAGGGACAGAACTGTCGGCTGTGACTTAGAAGCCCTCAGGCCTTTGCTTCTTTAGCTGACATAAGGCTTACAACTTTAAACCTCTGTTTAGAAGATGGCACAGTTCCACCCACATTAGACCAGATCCAACGTGCCTTTGCAGTCAGCAAAGAGCTCAGACATAACCACACAGGGAGCAATATGGATGGAACAGATCAATCAATCATATTATAAATTATCCCGCTCCTCCCAAGTGGTGAATCAAAATTTCCATGATTGCCACAGACCTGGAGGTTTTTGTCAACCCCTTCCCTTGCCTGGAAACTAATCAGAGGATCACAGGAAGGTTCTGGCAGTCTTCACAGCATCATTTCCTCCATTTTGGGATAGTATCATAGTCTGCCCTTTTATAGTGTCTGTCCTCTAAGAAATTCAAAAACCATCGCACTGATCAACGTCTCATCCGCCAATAACTTAGGGATGCAGAACATGCTGTTCTGATATATGACACTGAAAACACAGAAAAAGGGAGTGACTTCATAAAACTTGCTAATGAGTCAACCGCAAGGCTGGGAAAGGAACCCAGATCTCCTACCTTGCATCTCTTACTGATTATGCTACAGAACAGCATTGTTCAGAAGAAAGAAGCACCAGGCTACAAGACTGCCTTCAGAATAGCTCCAGCTTCAAGCAGGAGCCTGTGATATTAACGCCCATTTCACATCTTCAGGAAAATTCAGAGGAAGGTTCCCAGGAACTTCCTCAATTTTAAATCAGGACTGAAGAGTGATGAAAAGGAAGCTGTACTACACTGAGTCTTGGGAACAACCTTCAAGGCAGAATGAGGCAGATTGGAAGGACCACTGACCTCTCCCTCATCTTTTGAGAGTAGCTGTCCACAAGAAAGAAAGTCTTCATATTTTGCAAAGGGGATGACAGGCTCTGGCAGCTCTCGGAGGTAAAGCTTCAGGAGGGACGCCACAGTGTGAACATCTGTGTTGCTGCAATAGAGAAGAAGGAACGAAATTTAGAAATCCATGCTATCCCAAAGCCTGATGCCTTCTGGGGGGATGGATCAAGGTCCCTCTTAGGGACAGGGACAAAGTAGGCACATGGAAGGGAGCTGTTCTGCCACGCATCTGGACGAGGCAGGAGGGTCCACCTGGAAACTGGGAAAATCTCCCGCTCTGTCAAGATAAGAATGCATCTCAGGCAATATGGGCAATGGGAGGGATACTCCTGCAGTATTGCTTAGGGTGGGTTGGTACTATGGTTCCTCAGGCAGTGTGGATCAGGAAGGTAAGCAATACAGTCCACGCAAGCATGCAGTGCTGACAATAGAGCTCTGCATCCTGGTGCAAACATAACCTCTGATCCTCTCACTGATCCCTCCTGCCTGATACTCTCTCCAGCTGGCACCCACCTGTGTGTGATGGGCCAGGCTCCCAAGCACACTGGTCAAGCCCTCAGAAAAAAATGGAGGATGCTGTATTTCCGCTGGGCTCTCTGTTGCCTTTTGGCATGGCTGCCCAGCTTCTGGGACACATCTCCTCCAGGCTGGGGCATCTGGCATTTTCTAGCCCATCTGTTATGTTGGGATATCAGCTTTTCTTTTTTCTCCCACTCCAGGAGCTGCTTCTTCCTCTTCTCTATCCTTTGCTTTAAATTGGGGGTTGAGGTATCAGATCCCATGATGAAGATGCACCTCTTTTTCCCTTTCCGTTTCCTATCCAACTTTTGGTTTATGACAATACCTCATTCCAAGTGTCCTGTTGTACAGCTTTGTTGATCTTTGCAGATGACTTCCTCAAAGGTTTCAACCATTGGAAATCTGAACAGATCATGTCACCAGCTCCCCACTACCCACCATTGCACTGGCAGTCTTTAACGAATTCTGAGAAAAACACATCAGTAAACAACTGAGCCTCAAATCCTTATCTCTATCTAAAAGATGAATCTCTTCTCCTTAGTATGTTTTAAAACAAGTTTTTGAAATGTAATCAACTCTGCCAAATACTTTTGCCTTTTGCTGCTGCAAAGGACAGGTACAAGGGGCTCAGCAGGACTCTGGGCTCCTTAAGAATACAAACCACATGAGACTATTCAGCTCTGCCCAGCAAGCAGTGAGGTAGTGAGGTTATCTGCATTCACAGTGTGGAAAAGTAAATTGAGGAGACTAAAATTACCTGATGTACTGACTCTCAAACGTTCCTGGATCAAGCCCAAAACATAAGACTAAATTTCTTTTGTCTTCTTAGCATGGAAACATAAACATCACTGCTACCCAAGAATGACAGGTAGAACATATAACATTGTCAGGACTACCTAGATGTTGTGATAAACAACTAGCAAAGTTTCTCAGCATATAGTTGGAAAAGACCATCCATCCCACGTGGTACAATGCATTCACAGCAATGCAAGTTTAACATACCTCATCTACCACGTGACTCTTCCGTTCCTAACCCACCAGAAATATCACAGCCTTGTTTTCTATGAATTTTCCCAGAATCAGCTAGGTTGGAAAAGACCTCTGAGATCATCAAGTCCATTGTTTCATCTTATCATTGTCTCCCTTCAGTATCTAAATTATCTTAGCCTCTAACTGAAGTTGTTTTTGTGGTCAAGTCAGTTGTTAGGAGGTTTTTCACATATGGATTCTTGAGTCTAAGAAAAACTTGTATCTCAGAGCAGCCCCTCCACAGACAAAGTAAATAGAGACTCACACTTCTACTTTTATTCTATTTTGATAAGACCCTTTGGGTTCAATTCTCTTGAGGAACTCCCTACCTGTTATTTTATTGAAGCTTGCAAGTAATTTTCAAGCTGTTAGGAAAGGAGAGAAATAGACAGGCAAGCATACTGGTATTAGAAACACAGCTAAAGTAAAACAGAAAAAATTACCAGAGGGAGCTGCCAGCAGTTTAATATGTAGAAATATTTGACCACTTGCTACTAATTTTGATAATGCTATTCCTATTCAACAGCTCTATCATATTTTAGAATACCAGAGTTTTACATCATGGCTTCCTTCAGCTGATTACAAATGCTTTATAAATGAGGTCAGTACCCTTTTTCTTTTAGTATGACTTTTCAGGCATGGATGGTGGATATGACTGTCACTAAGCAGCAGAGCCCAGACTACAACTTCAGGTCCATTGGCTGGAGTTTATCGTTTCACCAACAAGGCCATATGAAATCCAGCCAAAATTTTAGTGACATGGATGTACAGTAGCAGCAGACTGCTGTAGGTGCTTCCAAAACAGCAATACCTGGCCTTTCATAAAAACCTATATATGCATTTAAAACCCAAACTGGAAACCGAAGCCTTTTAAAATTAAGTATTTCAATTATCAGTCATCACAGAGATCCACCATGGGGCAGGCAGGCTCTAGCATTTGGAACATCAAACAATGTTGAGTTCATTGCAGATGCAAAAGACATCTAAAAGAACTGACTGCAACTAGGAAAAAAAAAACAAAAAACATGCTATTCCTTCACTGCCCCTGATTCAGAAACAAGAATATAGATTAAACACTTGCAGACAATATTTGCTGCTCCCTAGTTATTCTAGGCCATACATGGACAGCTTTAGTTACACACAGAAAATTATGCTTGCTAGGAGGAGAATCATTTCACTTGGCCAGGGTGGAACTGTCTCTCCCTTGTCCTTGTCTGTAAGTATAGATGTCAAAGATCAGAGAGCTGGGCCTGCAAGTTGCAGTGGTCATGGTGGCTTCAAGAGGAAGCTAGAGTAGAAAGGCAATGAGTGGGGGACCCTCAACTGTCACACTGCTCAGGTGCCGCCATGCTTCCCTCCTCTAATTCTGTGATGAAACTTCAATTATCGCATTTCAGATCCACTACCCAAAAGGCAAGCATCCCTTCATGGAGATCTTCACCGCCTCCGTTAAAGATGAAATCTATCACCAATCTCTTTTACCAGTGCAAATGCCTAAGCTGCCCTCTGCTTTAAAAATGCTATGGGGAGGCTTGGCTTATCTTCTTGACAGTAAAGTTAGTATAGATTAGGCTAAGGTAAGACATGAAAGTGAAACTGTTGTTCCTAATAAATTCCATCTGTAGATAGTCCTATTACAGAATGAGCGTTTTCCAAAACAACTCTGTTCACTTCCACACAAATTAAGACAATTCTAACCCTGAACCAGAACATCCAGACATTTAGTTAAAAAACCAAAAATTTTGTTTAAGAAAAGATGAAGTGAGACAACTTGACAATTTCAAACCATTTTTTCAGGAAAATATCTCTAAATATTTGATGCTTCCTTTTAGGGAGCAAATACTGACTGTGGTTAAGAATCAAAGAAAGGAGGATGGGTGGCCTGGGAAACTGAGGGGAGGGAAGAATTAGAAGAATGTTCCCAATAAACTCAAAGGATATTATTCCCAGGATGAAAGCAAACACAGCGCTGCCCATGCAGGAGAGCGCTAGTTGTTCCTGCAGCAGTAGCTAGGGATGGTATTGGCAATGTTGAGACTGGCTGCAGGTCCAGGGGAAAGTGATCCCCTGGGTTAATATGCTGGCAATATACCAGAAGCTGCCAATGTCACCTGGGAAATCCATCCTAGCAAGTTTCAGCAAGAAATGGATCCTGGTCTCCATGTAAAGAGCCCAGACCTGATCCCACTCCTGGACCTGTAATAGAGATTGGGCCAGATCTGTACAATGGCCTTGGATCCAAATACCCCTGGAGTTCAAGGACTCTGTCAGGGTTGAGGCCCATGTCTCAAAGGACTGTTCAGGTCAGCACAATGCTGACCATCACTCTGGGTATCATGAGGATATGAAAGAGGGAAGGAAATGTTAGTTACAGAGGATGGACAGGATTTGTCTGCAAGGGCGCTAAAAGCATCCACCCTCCTGATGATTTGACTGTCTGGGCTCAGGGCCAAGGTAGAGATAGTGCAGCTGAGAGCTGCCCCCATTCCCTTGCTGACCTTAGACAGAGCTGACACTTCCCGTGGGAGCCAACGTTTATTGTGTGTCCAAACTACAGCTCCCACTGCCTCACAGCCATGGCTCTGCCTGGCCACAGACCCTGTTGATCTGGACCTGGACACTGACTCAAGGACAGATTTCCCAGCCTGACCTTGGACCTGCCCCATTGGTATGGACTTGCCTGCTGATCACCAGACTGTGCCTGAGCCTGGTTACTGTCACTGGACCTGTCTTGCTCACCTGGCTCAGGTACAGTGGGACTGGGCTCTGGGTGCTGAGGCCTCTGCCAGCCTTGTTACTGCGCTTGGCTCCTGGCTCTCCTTCCTTTGCAGAGCAGCTGGTTCTCACTGCTCCCTGATGCTGGCATGGCCAGTAGGACCAACAGGCAGCTAGCATTTCTCTGTACCACACAAGGAGTGATTATATCAACATATTTACAGGGGGAAGAAAAATGGAAAATTGCCATTTTTATTTCGGAAACATTTGACTCAAGTTTTATTGAAAAATCAAAACAGAACACAGATGTCCCTAAGATATACTCAGTTTTGAAATAAATGTTCCATCTCAGTTGCTGAAATTCTTGACCAAGCAATTTCATTTTGGCCAAGAATTCTTCTGGGGTTAGAAAATACTTTGCTATGACATGCTGATCGGCTTTATACATTACACACAAAACAGTCAGGGAAGATGCATAAAATGTTGGTGACTATTCTGAAACCTGGTGACAAAGGAAGAGGAAGAATTGAGATATCACCCCTGGGCAGATCCAGTGTGGGGCAAGGGAGAACGCAACATCTGAAAGCAGTAAGACCCCGGGTTCACCACTGTCCTATGTATTTTTATGGTGGGATCCCACCAACTGCTGAGTATGCTGCACCCAAATACAGCAATGCATTTCAATTTGTGCTTATGCTGAAACACTGGAGTAGCCCCACCTTGACTGATGGGCTCAGTTTCTCCCCCTGTTCAAGCACTGAGCTGAATGAAGGCCTCAACACTCAACACTATGTGTGAAAAAGCCCCAGCAGCACTCTGAATGAAAAGAACGATGGTGTGGAAAGAACATGTAGCTAGGGTAGCCACTGTCAGGCTATTCCTGCCAGACTACATGCCACAGGTAAACCAGCCTGAATTTGCTATGTCAACTCACCTGTCAAAGAGGGGCTTCTCTCCACAGTCAAAAGAATCCTGCAGATCTTTGACAAGGTTGGCTTGGCCAGGCATCCGAAAGAGCCCCTCCTCTGTAAGACCTCGCTCCCGAATAAAATCCACACACTGTTCCACCAGCAGTGGGGCCAAGCGCTGGCCATACTTCCTCTCATACTGTACAGTGTCCTCCAATCGCTGTCCAAAGATCCCTGCCAACAGAGAGCAAGAGAGACGTTCAGGTGTTAGCTGAAACTCTTCATGAGTTATTGCTCAGGGTGCACAAAAAGGGAAACTATTTCACATGGAGTGGATGAACCTGCACAAAGGTCCAGTTTCTAACAGACTCAGAAGAATAAAACTGTTTTAAAAACCAAGAAGAATTACATGCCAAGTGGTTTTTTTCTGCTTTAGAGTGCTATAAACTATCCTCTGCACTAAGACAGTTTATACCTCACTATACACAAGGAAAGTGGGGTTAAGATTATGCTTATGGTTATCTGCAGCAGTGCTGAATCTGGATAAAGTCATTATACTTCCACTGCATCTTCTGTCCCAAGAACGCCTAAACAAAGGCTACAGTAACTTTATGGGACACGATGCCTTTTTACATGCACCTAGCAGTCACACAGGTGCCCTTTCACAGTTCATAGCTGCCCAGCCTAACAGGTAGCACTCCCCCTGCCAGGGGATTGCTAGCATGACAGAATGTAGTTGTCAACATTAAAACTGGCTTTTGTGAACCTGCTTTCCCCTGCCGCATACTGTAAGCTTTGGATTTCTGTGTCTTTTCCTTTAATGACAATTAATGAATTAAAATTAAAACAGAAAATAAAATACATGCATGCAAAATACATTGCCTCTCCTAGTAAAACATGCCTTGCTTCCTGCACCTTGGAAGTAAAAGAAACATCAGATACTCTAAAAACAGGCAGGCCATAGGTAATTCTTAAATCAGTCCTACTGCAGACATGTACCAGCAAATATGAAGCACTGGCTCACTCTTTGGTGGAGTTCCTGGTCAGCTGCTGAATGCCACTATTGGCACCACACCCTTTTGACAACTCAGAAGACTCAGGCTAAGATCCAGAGGTCTTGGTTCAAACCCTGCCACTAGGAGACAGCTCCATCTAAAAGCACAGCCTGTGAGTCATGTTCTGAAACCCTACTTCCAGCACCCTACAAGGTGTGGAGGAGGGAGAGAGGATAGCATCCAGAGTAACCCCATTATGGAAATAAGATATTCAGTAAGTGTGAGAATCCCCAAATTTACTCAATTTCAGATGAGACAAGACCATAGCAGATAGGAAATTCTATTCAAACATTGATCAAAGGAACAGGTAGCTTTCCACTGATATCAAGGAACTTTAGATTATGCACTTAGCACTCAATTAATCCTGCAGATCCAAAAAAAAACCAGCTGCGCACAATACTGGAGTCACACTGTTCGCAACCAATAGCCAGAAGTAGTGTTTAATGATGCATACGTGTGATTATACCACATTTCTTTTGGTCATTGTGGTCATTTCTTAGGGCTTTCCTTACTTTTCTGCTAATAACCACATTTTCCATTTTTATTTTACTGCTATACTCATGGCAGGCTGGTAACTCCTGGCAAGAAGTTTCCTAACCACTATTCACTATCCTCCATGGGAGACGTCATATATATAACCATATCTGCATTCTGTATTCAGTCCAACCCTGCTGACTCCTCAGTGAAACAAATCTTGCACTGACATCAGTTTCAGCTCCCTGAATGAAACATGCAAGAATGATCCTGAAGCCCAATTTCCGTTCCCTGCCAATTTGTTATACATCAGAAGTCAGAAACCTTTCTTACACTCCAGCCTACACAACTGCATTACAATATCAGAGCTGGAGGGCCATGAAGAGTCTTGAAGGAAATTCCCTCCTTATCCTGGCAGGAGAGCATGCCCTGGAGCACGGGAGTGACTTATCTTTATCACTGTAAATACGGAATTTTCTTTCAAAGTAAAGGTTTTACCATGAGTTTTCACTGAGATGGGTGTCCTTGAAGTTATATTCTGGGACAAGGAATCTCTTCCTGGTTTTGCACAGATTGCTTTGTAATTTCATCAAGTAATGCCTGTTGCCATGACGGGGCAGAGCAAAGCAGCACAGCAAAACCGCTTGGTATGTGGTGCTCAGCACTGCCCAAGGGTTTCCAGGGCACTTACAGAGGCTGGGCAGCCGTGAAAGAACAGCCTTCTCAGCCCAGTTTCTCTGATAACATCTAAATCCAGATCATGGCTGAGAAAGTAAGGTCTCCATGGCCCATTCATCTCGGCCTCTCTGCTGAGGCTACCCACAATGGGACCTACCAGCAACTCTCAACATTGCATATCACTGCACACAGAGGAATAATCCAGGTAACAGGAGCTGCCAGGTACAGTGCTGGCCCCTCAGCTGTGAACAGCTAAGCAGGAACATGTGTCCTGCCTAACCTCCTTCACAATATTCTGCTGGCGAGCATTTCTTCCCCTTCCTCTGAATTGAATGCTTGATCCTGGGCCACAGGCCAATGCAACCAAGGTCCTTCAGCTTTAGTTATAGCAAGCTTGGATGAGACACCAAGCTGTGCACCTTCAGATACAGAGGGTTTTTTTGTCTTTATTATCAATCTCTGGGCCAGTCTTCCTTCTGCCAGACTCGTATATTTCCTCAAAATGATGCATGGTATTTGCTCTCCTAGATGCGAGACACACAGGTTTAGGGAGGTCAGGCTATGTAGATGTCAGGACAATTACAGAGTAGCAGCCTTGTTTTCTCAAATCTCTCCTCCTTGTAGAATGACAGCCCTGCTTCCCAAAGAGTCTACCCAGAGAAAGACAGGGAAAGAAGCAAATGCTCCACACTCCCCCAGGCATACAGCAGAGTTAATGTTTTTCCAGAAGCTCACATTCTGATGTTCTAGGCTGACCCAGAGCAAGGACAGAGGCAGTGTCAGACACACACATATGCAAGCATATGCACAGAACAACTGCGTGCATCATCTCCACTAGCGGTGTGAAGCTTTGTCTGCTTTTCCCTAGCCTTGACTGGCCCACAGTCAGCAACATGCCCTTGCAGTTAGGTCAGTTTTTGCTGAGGTGAAGTAAAATACCCTCAAGCTATTGCCAGGATGAAAGACCTCTCCCAGTCCAGCTCTCTTGGCTGCACCCCACCTTGGTTTGGCAGCCCCATTCCAGCCCAACTCCAATTGCAGATATGTTTTCTCATTCCCTCAACCCTGAACCATAATTTTCCAGGGAAGCACAAGAAAAGGTCCCCAGGTATTGCCCAGACAAAGTATTTCTTGCAAGCCAAGTCTGTTGGTAACTCCAACCTTCCCTTTGCCGCCTCTGTTACACTGCAGCACCATGCTTTTCCTTTCTCCCTGTCCTAACCCTAACATTTTTGCTAAGCCATAGACAAGGACCCCCAGCCACTGCGCAGAAGAAAGACTGTTCCCAGGCCACATCTCTTGGCAGGAAGAATATTAGGGTTAGGGTTTAGAGATAGAAAGCATAGAGCTGCAGTCAGAGTGGGGCTGGAAAGTGGTAGCTGAAAGCAAGCAGGCATGCCAGGAGAGCTGGCCTTGGCGAAACCATTTATCCGTGCAGTGGCTGCAGAGCTTGTCCATGGCTTAGAAGAGGAAATTAGTGTTAGGGTTAGGGTTCAGAGAAGGAGCAAGCTAAGGGCTATCTTTGGAGTAAGGCTAGAAAGGGACTATCAAAAGCACGTTGAAGCCGCTGACAGTCCTGGGCTTGCAGAAACCTTTCTTCCAGCAGGCATCTGCTTGGGTGGGCGGTTGACAGTCCGCCGTTGGGAAAATTACCATTAGGGCTCTCACAGCTGTACTGGCAGGAGACATAGCAGATTCACCTATTTCAGTATTCCAGGGCTAAACAGGGCAGACTGAGGGGGTGGTGTCCTGCTAGCTCTATAAAGCTCATCTCACTTCAGCTGGGTCTCAGAAGGGTTGGTAAAACTGAGGCAGTTAAATGACCCTGAAAACACCAGATAAGACAGCATTGCTGGTCTGGACAGGGACTGCCCTGCTTTTCAAGGAAAAGCTAACGTGGAACCAGTTGCACACAGCCTCATCTGCTGGCTCCTCAAGGCACAGGCCTGGTTTTAATCACTGGGGCCTGTAGCTCAGACTGAACTTGGCAGCGCTTCACTGCATGTGATGATCCTGCTGGAAGACATTAAAGTCTTTCTCTTCATTCAGAAGAAGGGGAGCCGGTGCCATCCGGTCACATTCCCAGACAGGGGTAGGCTTCAAATAAAGCCAAAAGCTACTAGCAACCTAAGGGTTAACTTTCCCTGTCATACCTTATCTGTATCTAGGCCCTTTTGTTTGGCTTGAAAGTAGAAAAAAAAGAAGGGGAAAAGAAAAAAAAAAAGAGCTTGGGACTACATCCTGAATCTCAGAAAGATTCAAGAGATACTGAAAAAATGGGCTAGCAGAGCTACAGAATTTCTTTCCTCCACTCCAACAAGCTGTCTCTGTTCTTTAAAGATTTAGATGGCTCTTTGTGCAAAAAGTGAGCCAGGAATGATGTACTAAGACACAGACAGGCTTTCTGTCCCAGCCTAAATAGCTCACCCACCAGCTCCAGGCATACAAAGCCTATACATTCAACTATGCTGTCTGGACATGCTGTGGGCAGGAAAATATATGCTCCCTGCTTCATTTTTCCTCATCAGAGCTCTGATTTCAACCAAAATAAACTAACGACAGAGATAATAAAGTCAGTGCTTGAGTAGATTTTCTTTACAGAGAGGACTGAGGACACCATACATGCTTAAAGAGGGAAAAGTCCAGACACACCTACATCAGCTGTATGTACAGGTTAGTACACACACGTTAAAAGATGTGCAGGAAGATAATCAGGCACACACCTGGATGCTGCTATACAGCGTATATACACCCGCGCATGCATGTGGTGCCTCACAGACAGGCAGTTTATGGATGTAAAGATTGTGTACGTGCTCACCTGCACAGGTAAGATTCTGCTTTTACCTTCCCACATTCATGCTTTGGCTCCCATTTATCTGTCCCTCTCACACATGAAAGCACTGAGAAAAAATCATGGGCAGACATTCAGAAATGCGTACGCTTTCACAGCACAAAACACACACAAACCTGTAACTCTTCCTTCCCCTTCCCTGGCCCACCCAAGCACACACTACATGAATTACTACAGCAGCAACTGAAAATGGAGTTCCATGTTAGGAGCTGTAGAAGCCCCAGAAAAGATAGTCCCTAACAACTAAACAGCCCAGCCAGACAAGGCATGCAAAAACGGGGGAAAGAAAAGGAAGCGACAGATAATCAGGAATCAACACAAATCTGATTAAATAACTCACCCAAGATCACACAAACGAATTTGTGGCAGAACTTGGTGTCTTCTAACCCCGTTCTCCACAAAGATCAGCCTCCATATACTAGGACATGATTGCTCTTATCCACATATATCCATTGAAATATTCCATGTAAAAATGAGTACAAACACTTTCCCCAAAACATCTTCAAGGCTATCTTGGCATGCAGTAGTATTTTTGGCCATAGACTGGGTCCTTCCCACTCCTTCCCCTTTGTAAAGACGGCTGCTTTATTTAGATATGCAGCCTCTGAGGCTAAGCTCAAATATCTGCTTTTCCTCTATGAAAAGAAAACCGTATCAAAACTAAACTCTGGAAAATCATCTCATACCTCTCGTTCTTGTGCAGCACTCTGCTACATGACAGGCGCTGAGCTTCAAGCAGAAACCAGGCAGTGTCAGACAGCAGGAGCGGCAGAGAAAGAAAGTCCTGACTTCAGGCATCAGACACATTCTGAGTCCCAGCACTGGCAACTTTCCATTCACCCAGCGCTACAGAGCGGAGAGCAGCCGATCTGCCCTGGGAGATAATCTCAGCAGCACATCTGGTCTTAGCTCCACAACTCGGCATTAATTATGACTTGTGCAGAAAGCATTTGAAATATCCAATGAGATGCAGAGCTCCCCAGCTCCCTCCGCAAGGGGAAGGAGAGAGGAGAAAGACAGGCAGGTAGGGTCTTGCCCACCCTCGAAGCTGCCGCCAATGTAAACAGCACCTAAGTATGGGTCACAAGTTTTAACAAAGGCATCCCCCATCGGCTCTGTAATATATTCATGCTCTAATTGCTTGTCAGATCTATTCTAGATAGCTGGAAAAGCTGAGCAACAGTTGCTGTCTGCATGCCACACTCTGGATCCCTTCCTGACACAGGCAGTGTTACTGTGCTGCAGGCAACCCAGTGCCCTGGTCTGGCCTTTGAGCTGCTTGCAAAGCACCAGAAGCAGAAACCTTGTGTTGGAGGGGGACGGCCCCCCACTTAGCCTCAGCACGCTCTGAGGGTATCTCCCAGCTCTGGGACATCTGGAAGTTTTACACAGCTTAGGACAAGCCACAGTCTTTGACTTCATGCAGCTTTTTTTGTGCCTACAGCTTCTGCTTTAGTCCTTTACAGAGAAGTTGCCTGATGACAAATAGCTCAGCTGAATAACCGGTAGGGGAAGGAACTAAAAGCTCTTTACATGTGAGCCAGCCCCCAGGACTTACTTGCAGGAAACCATTCACCTGCCCAGGTCCTACTCCGAGGGTAATTGGCCTGTAGTTAAGAAAAACGCCTATCACACTATGACCCATGCAGTTACACTGAGGACAGCCCCCAATCCCATTTACAAAATGCACTCACGTGACTGCAGATCCTCAGAATTCACCACCCAGATCCTTTGCACCAACCTTCTGGGTGAATTTTATCAAGTTTGGCTAACTGCATCTCCTTCTTCAGAGAAAAAAAAAAATATCCCTGGTTGCAGCTGCTCATCTGCTTCTATTTTTAAAATATCACACCTGTGGCCACTGTAGAGACCACACTCATCTGAACTGACTGGCTTAACACTTGTTTAACTACACTGTGGCTCAGTTTAAACACATGACAGAGAGGATACTGACCCAGTTGTCAAGCTCTGAGATTCCACTCACTGAGACCACGTTGTCTCACAACTTGGGAAACTTGATATCAGACTCTGTCTCTGCATCCTCTGCTTTGATCACAAGCTCCTGAAAAAATGACTCTCTCACTTCAGGTAAAGGCAGCACCAGCATCAAAAGCCCCAGTTCTTGAATAGCAAGATGGTATGGTATTCCTTCGGTATTCAAGGTATACTTTGAATAATAAGGTATTTCACATCTAGACACCAGAAGCCCAGACAAAACACTGGACGGACAATGCCTAAAGCCCACTAAAGAATATTTGGGAAGTGATGGAGATCCTTAAATAAAAGGTACAAATGAGATCCTGGGTATTCTTCACCCTTTTATCATCCTCTCTTCCCTGGTGGTGAACACAGCAGGCTGCAGGTTAGGGAGAGCCTGCCCGCAGTGCTAACTTGTGAGCAGGACCAATCCCCTTCTGAATGGCTGAGACACCATCAGAATTTTTGGCACTATTCCCTGGAATGATGCCTCAAAATGTGTCACGTCTGCTAATAAAATTATGGAGCCTGGGACTCAATGTTTGGGATGGGAGCCCAGAAGATAGCAAACACAGACTTTTATTCTTCCATTCACTTCTCCATTTGTTTTCCATCTCTCAAAACACAAGCACAAGGAGGCATCCAATGAAACAGGAAGTCAGCTTGTTTAACATGGATACTCTTGTACCCAAAGTATAATTAACCTTTGAAATTCGCAGCTTCTCTGCAGCCAAGGACACAGCATAACTCAAAGCAAGATTAGACATCAGCAGGGCTTATAAGAATACCCTGAGTTGTATGAGAGATGATGAAGAAGATGGAAACTGTTCTCCACAGAAAGAGCAAATACAGCCCTAGTGAGAGAAAAAGGCAGAAGGAGCACATGCTTGCTCATGTGAGCATTACAACTGAAGCAGGAAACAGCAGCTGCTTCAGTGTTGCTCCCTGCAGATGGTCACTCTGCAGCTGTAGGTGTCCTCTGCGAAGAATGTAACACTGAGCTGCACAGCTACACATCACAGTTATCACCTTATCTCCTTATATCAAACAATTTTCAATTGCTTTCGAAGCCCTGTGTTAACAATCATAACTTAGACTACAGAATATGATGAGACTGGAATAAAAATTTCTCTCTCTCTCTAAATATATATATATATGTCTTCTGTGTTTTGAATTTTTGAATTTCTAGGTCACACTTGGATCCTGCTTTCTCTGTTACATTTCCTAAAAATGAAATCCAAGATTCTCATAAATTACTGGATTGCAGGGGCTGCAGACTGCAGAAATATACCCGACACTGCAAGAATAGTAATAAAATCCAGAGAGCTGGCCACACTCTATATAAACTGCTAAACTGCCATCAAAATTGCCACCTGGAGATCTCCCCATACACATGTGCCGAGGAGAGAAGGGGTTATATGGAGACTAAACTCCCTCTTCCCTCATGGGTTTGAGGTTGTTTAGCTGTAGGGAAGTTTACTGCTGGTCTGTACTTACTTTCCAAAAGAAGAATTCAGGTTTGTAAAACTGTTTAGCAAGTAAATCTTAGATGAACTTTCTGCTTGGGAGTTGGAGACATTTTCTTCCCTGGTGTCACTGTGTGGAGAAAGTCCTAGCAATGCTCTCATGAGCCAGCACCACCACAGTCATTCTGCTGCAGGTACCAGATCAGGGAGAAAGTATCCTGCCTCTACACGTCACTACAAGCCTTGAGACTGGCTGGGAAGTTCACTACAGCTCAGACAACCTCTGAAAATCCAGGCATGTCTCAGGCTTGGCATCTAACTCAGGTCAAATTCAGTCTTGAATATGGTTGCAACAGACAGGAATGGTGAACCCGCATGAACTCAGAAAATATTCCTCCCCATCTCTGATTGTGAACAAACTTGCTGGCTTGCACAGCTCTAGCAAGTGCCCATAGGATGTGGGTATTTTTAGACATTGACTTACACACAGTATTAGCTAATATACAGATATACTTAAGCGGACCTGTCTGAGGGTGCTCAGATCTAGGAAATTGTTTTGCCCATTTGTACAGGAAAGGCCAAATATCAAAGTTAGAATCAGAGCTGAAGTTCCTTAATTTCCAGGTAGGCTGAGCCTTAATCAGACTCCTTCCTTAGCCCAGGCAAACACCGGCACTTGAGCACCTCCCTGTACCTGTTGAAAGCTGGCAGTGAAACAGCTACAGGTGATCAGTCACAGGGTTGAAGCCAGCAGGAAAGCCTCCAGCGGTAAGTATGCCCCTTGTACAGAAAATTTCCCTTCCAGTTTTTTTCATCTCCGAACACTCTGGACAGATCTGCCTGTGAACAAAATGACTGCTTCACACCCTTCCCCTGCTCCAGGCTGGGCTCCCAACCTTTACTGGTAAAATGAAATCTTCTGAGAATAAACAGCCTTCTGCTTATTGACTGATAAACCAGCAGTTCCATCCTGGGTTGAAAGGTTAGCAAACAAATTCGTCCTTGTCTCACAATAGATTCAACCTAACCTGTGTGGTGTTCTCCCATCCCTCTGAAATGTCAGGAAAGGGACTGACTGAGTAGCACTGTAAATTACCCTGCAGTGGACTCTGCCCAGTTTATGCTCTAAACTGAGATTATAACTGTTTGCTCACACAGAAAAGATGATAAACAGACCTAAATGTCACTTAACCACAGCATTCTGATTCTAGAGCCAAACCTCTGTGTTTATTGGTCTATTTCTCTCAAAGGCAAGAAGGATTTAGAGAACAAAACATCAAGAGCAATAAAAAATGCCTTTTAGCAAGCAGTGATCTGGGCAAACGTGCCCTGGAAAATTTCTTTCTCCCCACAACATAAGAACATCTTTTACAAAGGTTTTTATTTAGTGACTCTTGCAGATGCCTGTCTACATGTTAAAGATAGCTTCCATAGACCTGAATGAAGCTGTCTGTAGAAAGCATCTGACTGGCACAACTTTTCTTCCAAGTGTGCGGCATATTGACTTCCCCACTGCACAGAAAAGTTTTACAAAAATTGAGTGTTAGTGAGTACAAAATAGTTATGACACAGTATAATTACTGCCACCAGAGACTCATCACTAGTGAAGGACTAGAAATCCAGCTGTGGGTCCAAATGCAAGGGTCACAGAGTCTGCGACCTGCCACTGATTCTGGTACAGAATGAAACGAGCCACCCAGACTTCTGAGCATCCTGGAACCTGGCAGGACCGGTGATCCACACTCACCACTGAAATTTAGAACACCAACCCTTTTTATCTATTCAGAAAACTGCACAAGCTTATGTGTTCAGGCCTTTCCATATCCCAAGCCTGAGAGGCTGATATTCTAAGCACAATCAGTCACTGAGATGCAGACAGGATCAACACTGAATGCATAGGCATGGCTATCCAAACTTCACCATAAATACCTCCATCAGCCAGTAACCTGCCATTGTAAAACTCACTACCAGGTAAATCGTATATGGAGTCACTTTGTTGCTTCCTCCAACTCAATCAATGATGAAATCTATTAGTTAATTCCCACACATTTACCTTTATCTTCCACTATCCAACTAAAATTCTCAGTTAACATAAAACATAACTTCTACCTTCATCATTCAAGCATAAGGTCATGGTCTAAGCTCTAGCCATAGCTGAACTTGACTCTCTGTGCTTAGGGAGGAGATGGCATTTAGCTCCAATTTGTAAAATGGATAAAACATTTCAGTAAATCTGCCAACTTTTCAGGAACGCTTTGAGCAGAGATTGAGGCCTTAATGTTCCCTTCCCCGAGCTGCAATTCAGAAGGTAGGAATGGGACATTCCAAGGCTGATTACCTGATGATGGAGAAGAATAAAAGAGGAGCAACTGTGGAGGGGAGAAGCATAACCTTTAGAAAGGAAATGGGAGAAGATAGGGTAATTTCTTTGTTCTTGGCTCCTAAAAGGTTAAAACTGCAACTTGCAAGGAGCAGATTACCCTTCCCCTTCAGTAAGTACAGATTCTCATAACATTCATCAAAGGAATAATACAGAGAAATTAAAATACTTGCCTGCAAGCTGAGAAACACCACAGGAACATGTTTGTCCCATTAATCATACACTGCCAGGACGTGCAGTGAGAACCATCAGTGTTTTAAGCCTGTCAGCTTTCAAACATGAAGCATGAATCTAGTTATTACAGGAACAACCTCACTGAGAAACCACCAGTGCCGCAGGAGGTACTGGTCAGACTAGGTGCTGCAGGCAGTAGCCACCACAACGTAACAAATGCGTAGCCACTATGATCTCTCCACAGCACTTACTAGCTGAAGGGGACAACAGTCCACTACTGAAGAAGAAATCACAAGCACCACCATATTTTACCAAAAGCAGGATTGCTCTCAGCAATGCACAGTATGTACGAAGTTAATAACTACATTCAGACCTTTTTGTCTGATAGCCCAGGTGGACTTAACTTCTATGAAGTCATCTAATTTTATTTTGAACCCATTTATTATTTTTGTTTCCACAACATCTTGTGACAATGAGTTTCATAATTTAACTGTGCCCTGCACGAAAAACTTTTTTGCGTGGTTTAAAACTCATGACTGCACCCTCTTCAAATTCTCCTTATATTTGTAATTTCATCCATCATACCTACCTGCAATCATCTCTTCTCCAAGATCCTTTCCAAAGTCATATTTTTTGAGGGAAGCTGGGTAGATTTTACTTCTTAATCAGTTACACAGCCTCTACAGTACAAGACCAATCCTGGGCAGAGCTTGTATTAAAAATGCTACCCTGAGTAGAGGGGAAGGATCACCTCACTCAACCTACTGGCAATACACTTTGGTTTTCTCTGCCACAAGGGTGCATTGCTGGCTCATGTTCAACTTGTTGTCCATCAGCATCCCAGATACATTTACACAAAGCTGCTTTCCAGCCAGTCAACCCAGAGTGTGCTGGTGCTTGGGGTTATTCTTCCCCAGGTCCAGGACTCGGTTGAACTTCATGAGGTTTCTGTCCACTCATTTCTCCATCCTGTTGAGGTACCTCTGAATGACAGCACAACCAGCTGATGCATCAATTGTTCCTTGCAGTATCAATTGGTAAGCTTGCTGAGGGTGCACTCTGTCCCATCATCCAGGTCATTAATGAAGGTGTTAAACAATACTGGCCCCAGTATCAGACCCCGGCGTGCACCACTAATGACTTGTCTGCAAGCTGGACTCTGGGCTGCTGTTCGCAATCTTTTGTGCGCAGCAGTTCAGCCAGTTTTCAATACACCTCACTGTCCATTTATCTAGTCTGTACTTCATGAATTTGTAAATGAGGGTATTACAGTGTTGAAATCCTTGCTAAAATCAAGATAAAAAATACTCACTGCTGTTTTCTCATCCAGTCAAGCCAGTCATCTCATCACAAAAGGCTATCAGGTTGGTCAGGCATGACTTCCACTTCATAAATCCATGCTGACTACTCCCAGTCACCTTTTTGACTTTAATATGCTTGGAAATTATTCCTAAGCTTATTTGCTCCATTACCTTCCCATCAACAGAGGTGAAGGTGACCAGCCTGTAGCTCCTCAGGTTCTCCTTCTTGCCTTTCTTGAAGATAGGAGTTTCCAGAGACCTCCCAAAGTCACCACATCCTTTGAAAGATTATCGAGAGTGGCCTTACACATCAGCCAGCTCCCTCAGCATTCGTGGATGCATCTCATCAGGTCCTATTGACTTGTGTACACCAATTTTCTTTAAATGTTCCCTAACCTGATCGTTCTCTACTGAGAAGAGAACTTCCTTGTTCCATACTGTCCGACTGGCCTCAGGGGCTAGGGGCTGCTGAAGGCTAATCTTACCAGTAAAGCCTGAGGTGAAGAAGGCATCGAGTACCTTAGCCTTTTTCATGTCCTTTGTCACCAGGTCTCCCATCTCTTTCAGTAGTGGATCCACATTTTTCCTTGTCTTCATTTTGCTGCTGATATACCTGAAGAAACCTTTCTTGTTGCCAGTCACATCCCTCACCAGATTCAACTCCATGCAGACTTTAGCCTTCCTAAGTCCATTCCTGTGTGTTCAGTTTCTCTATATTCCTCTTGGGTTACCTGTTCTTGCTCCCACTTCTTCTATGCTTCCTTTTTAAGTCTGAGCTTTGTCAGGAGCCTCTTGTTCATCCATGTAGGCCTCCTGCCACCTTTGTTTATTTCCTGCACATTAGCGTGGACTGTCCTTGAGTTTGGAGGAGATAATTCTTGAAAATCAAACAGCTCTCCTGGACACCTCTTCTTTCCAGGACCATATCCCGAGGGACTCTTCCAATCATATCCCTGAAAAGGCAAAACATCTGCTCTCCTGAGGTTCAGGGTTGTGATCCTACTATCTGCCTTGCTGAATGATGCTTTCAGAGTGGCTCTTTTACAGATAGTCAGTGTGACCTCAGGCAAGTTATTTGATTTCTCAATACCACAGATTCCTCCTTTACAAAAAATGAGGACAACATCTTTTCCCTACCTCAAGGCTGTGTCGTGGTGATGGAATATGTCGGGCATAAAGCAGCAATAAAAGCTGCAGATATACCTGATGGAGGTAGGTCAGAAGAAAGAACTTAATTAGATCTCAGAAACAGATTTTAGAATTAGGATTTTGAAACTTTCTCTGTTGTGAGCAGTTCAGACAGCAAGACCCAGTCTGAATTTCAGTTCTGCTCTGCGTCACAGCTTCTATATCCACAGCAAGTGTAACCTGTGCCTATAATACCTCTGTCTGGGGTAAAGCTAACCAGCACCTCCTCACAGATGATTCATGCATCCCCCAGTCCTAGGCAGATATCTGAACTCATAACCCCCATCATCTTTCTCTTCCTCTCCCCTTGGTTGGGCACATCTCCCAGCACAAGACAACATCGAAGAGCAAACACTGATAAGCTGCATCAGGCGCCAGCTGTCTCTGTGCAGCGATAACAGCACATATCAGGCACAACAAACACCCAGTGCCACTCCCCACACACCTGCGGGAGCCTGCACAAGAGAAGCTCACCCTGCCACCAAGTGAAGGGGCTCCTTGAGGCCCAGGCAGGAATGCTTCTCAAGACTGCCGCTTTGGGGGAGCCCTCTAATAAGACAGGGAGCAGAAACTTGTTCTCAGTCTTCACACTGGGCAGACAACAGAAGTCATCTCCCTGCTCTTCATTTCTGTGGTATCTTAGCGTCTTAAATTCACTAATATGATTCTATGCTCATGATAAGCTTACTGGAAAATCCCCATCTTACAGGTGGAGAAGTTAAACCCCAGACTCCCAAGACTCAGCATAATACCCTAGCTCCTAAAATGTCTGGCATCCTTATGGACATGCATCTAATAACAACATCTGACCCTTCAAAACAGTCATTTTGCTTTCATGCAGATGTTATCTGAAAGACATTTACTCATGTAAAACAGGATCCCTAATTAGGCCTATGTAGGGCTATCCCTCTATTACCTATAATGACATTGAGATGGGTGTTAAACTACATCTTGGAGACTCCTCCTCTGGTTCTCAGCTCTCCCTTAGTACAAGACATGGTCTGCACAGGGTTCTGATTGCCCGTAAGAGCATCCTCTGCATTGTTTTGCTGGCAGAAGTAAAAAGAATCCACATATCAAGCTTTACCTATGCAGAGAAATGGACTGGAATTAATGATAGTAGAGTGGCTTCCCCAGTGGACACTTCTTCAGAGCCCACCAGTTAAAAAGTTATTATTCTTCAGAACTATTCCTCCTCAGAACACTAACTGCTCATGGAACTCCTTCAGAATAATTATGTTGTCACAGGTAAAGCTCTCCTTGTTTGCCTAAGGGAGGCACATCCCTTCCAACTGTTTTACCTCTCCTCTATCACAAGGAACTGATGAAAGCTTGGGATAAAGAGGAGGAGGAATTAGGATAAAGTAATGGAGAAAGAAAGGGGCTGTGACATGCATTTCTGGCAGAGGAGCAAGGAACTGCTCATGGCAAGAAAGAATAAGTAAACAGAAGGAAACAAACACAAACACTAAACAAGATTAACACAGAATGATTCTGTCTCCATGCAGTGCCAGTCGTGTGCTGAGCTGTAGAGAGTGTTACACCTCATGGCTTTCAACTCAGGCACCGAAAAACTCAGCTTTTGTACCTCTTGGCCCAAAACTCAGTCCCAGGCACATTATGTTTTAAATCTTATGCAAGACAAAAATGAAGAAGGCACGAAAGCTAAGAGGTGAACAGATGGCAAGGGACCTCCTTAAAGCAGCTGTATTTCTTCATACTGGAGGTACAGCCCCACTGCAGATTTACAGAGTGAGGAAAGACTCACCCTCTCCACCTCACTACTCCCAGTATTTCGCACACATCCAATTTCAGAGGATGCTGGCAGGCTCACTCTCACCCAAGACTGTAGCCAGGCAGACTACACTTTTAGTGCTGTGGCACTGCTACAAGGCTTCCATATTAAAATGCAGCCAGAGGACAACACGACTGTAGGGCACAGAGGGACTCTCCAGATAAACTTTCAGTGTTGTAAACTCAGAGCAAGGAGGTAAGAAGGATCAGAGGAGACAGTTTTAAGCACCTTCTGTCAGAATGTGCTCCAAAATTCACTCCTATCAAGCCTGTGTGACAAACTCTATTCCTAAAGACATAAACTCAAAACATACAGCTTACTCTCAAATCGCAGCTTACAAAATCCTCTGAATGAGATGGACTAGAGTCAAGAATTCAGGAGCCTGAAACTTAGTGAAACTGCTTCAAAATTATTTTCTCCATAAACAATACAGCTCTTCTTCAAAAAAGTCAGGAACTCCAGGATTTTTTTTTAAGGCCACATTTGAAGTGTATTTCAAAGCATGCATTCCATATGGCTATTAAGCCTGAATGTGTTTCCTATTAATGATTTAGGATCCTCAACAGCTTTGTGGAGTTTTCTGTTTTATTTTAAAAAGCATTTGCTATTCACCTTTAAACATAGTTCCTGTGCCCACATGAACACGTAAAGAAGATACCCTCAACCTTTTTGATTTATAAGTTTCTTCAATACATCAGCAAAGATTAAAGTGTGGCTAAGCCTCCCCTTTTATCTTGGCATGATTTATTTTTGCACCATATCAACCTTCTTCAGGGCTGGATATTTACATATTAGTAATGAAGCCTGCTTTATAATTCCTCACCCCCATTCCTTTAGTGTCATATATTAAAAAGTGTCGATAGATAAGACTTGGCGCTCAAATTAGCAGTGGTAGCAAAGCAGAGTTCAAATTATTCAATTAAAACAAAGGCAACTACGTTTACAATCCTCCCACATTTGAGTTAAGATGTGATTTCACTCTCAGAGAAGTTACCCTGCTCTGATTTTGATGGAGGAGGAGTAATTTTGATCATTTCCCCAAACTGACTAAAACCATTTGGAAACAATGGTTTTGATGTTTTAACTATTTCCTTGTTATTGGCATTCCTATAAATACTTTGTGAAGTGAAGAGAGACTGACGATGCAGTTCCATGGTTTAAGCCAATTCAAGTGCAGGCTGCAGCCAGAATGAACAAGCACGCCTTCCTTCACCCCATCTTCTCTCCCCATTGCCCTCATTGTGTTGGAACTGCTACTCCTGCAGCTGCCTGGTTAGCTGGGCAAGGGAGCCAATCCACTGCAAAACTAATTCACCCCCACCTTTTTCTCTCCCAGGTCATTTCCTTCTGCACAGCTGCATAACCATTAGTATTAGCAGTGTGAAAAGTGGTGGAAACACATGGTTGCAAGGTGGGAAAAGACCATTGCTGACAGCAGCTAGCACACAGTCAGCTCAGAGGAGTGGTGAAACCATAGGATAAGAATCTGCCCATGCAGCATCAACTACAGAGCACAGCAGACACAGCCAACCTAGCTTTAGACTGGTGCATTTGAGTAGTGGGGCAGAGAGCTCAGGCCAGGCTGACCACCCAGGATGTACCATGTTCTTGGGTAGTTTTGATCCACAGATAGAGGAAAAACCTCAATACACAATTGCAGTTCTTTCCAGCTGTGCTTCTCTTCTACAAGGCAGCTTAAGCCAGCTCTCACCAAGATCAGTAGCAGTCTTTACACTGACATCAGCATGAACTGGATCAAACCTGCATCATCTGAAAACAGCAAAAAACAGCAGCTGCTGTATTCCTCCTGTGTCGCCCTGCTCTCATACTCATGATTTCATCATTGTATGTTTTTTGATATTTCATAGAGTTCTTAAAGCTCTTCAGTTATTAGAGTCAAATGTAAGAGTAAGAGTATCTACTTTCATTTAAAGGGAAATCAAAATTTTACCCTTTACCATTAAGAGATACAGAAAAAGAGTAGAATAATTAGGACAATACTGCCCCCATAAAGAAACAAAAAAGAAAAATAAATCCATCTCTGCTTTTATGCCATTCTCATGTTTTTGTTTTTAAGATCTTAGAATTGTTAATTATTTATTATTTTAATACTTTAAATAAGATGCTTGCTCTGGAACTATTCCAAGAGGCTGACAAAACATGAACACTGACAAAAAAATAAAAAATAGAAGCTAAATTTGCACTGATACCAGTGGCATTGAAAACACCATGCCCTAAAGAGTCTGTTGCTGGAACGTATACTATCTGCCATGACTGTCTCCTTTTTCCTCACATTATTTATTTGATGCACATAGCAAAGCTATAAAATACACACCATAAGATCCACTATAAATGGCCACAGAAACACCAACTCAGATTCTGAGACTTCTGTGGGAGGAACTCCAGGGATCTGCACTGAGCTCAGTGTGTAGAAGACCCTTTGCTGTGGACTGGACTTTAGAAGGAAAGCAAAACAAGCACATACCCATGTTTGAGGAGAAATCATGGTAGATTGGTTTCTGCTCATGAAAAGAGCTTGTTCTGCCCGCAGCACAACAGCATTTCATGGGACCTCTCACAATTAGGTACAAGCTGCCTTTTGTATATACACCCTTTCTGCTAAGAAAGGCCTAGGAAAAAATTACATCATCACTAGAGATTATATCTTCTCCAGACAAACCAAATGCTATGCGTGCTGCTGCTACATAGACAGTCACAATCAGAAGAGTCATTTAAAAGAAGAAAAAGAAAAGATAAAGGTTACTAACAAATACTGGATCTTCTTAGTGACCTTGTGATATTTCAGCCTCTCCCAATTGCATCAAGGTCACTTTTTTCCCTAGATCCAGGAAAACTAGCAACTTCATTTCAGCAAAAGCAATTGCATTATCTAACACTTATCTGACATTTTTTATCTGTACCTCTCAAAAGAGGTCAATATCACTATCTGCATGTGATATTGCTATCTGCATGAACTCCATCAGTAGCACAGAAGCTACTTCAAAGTGTAGAGTATTCAGTACCATGCCAGGAGTTGCTGCCACCAACAGCGAACCCAGCAGAAAACATCTGTGAATCCTTGTTCTACGCCACACTACAAAAGCACCTCCTATCTAAACTACTGACTTAGGAATTTGAAGGTCATAGTATAGTATCAATTTTGGGATTCTGGATTTTTTTAATCATTTTTAATACAGGCATTATCAACAGCTGTACTCTTACAGGTGTTCTCTCAGCCTGATGCTGTTGTTCTTACTTAGGCTGTACCCTCACTGAAGCCAGTGGAACCTTTGTCTTCTCCGCCAGGCCCTACATTAACCACATGAAAAATTTTGCTGCCTCTGGCTGCACGGAGGTTAAAGATGGGCATTCGCCCTTGAGGCGGAAAATTGAGATAACTAGACATACTCCGTTACATCCGTAAGGATAAGAAAGATCCACAGAATACCTAATAATCAACCGTAAGAAACTTAGCACTGGCAACAGTGCTGTGTTTGTTATCACAACCCATTTCTGACTGAGTCTGTTATACAGTGTGGATGTGACCTCCCCTTCCATTCCCTTCCATCCCCTGGCAGAAAAAAAAACCAGCGCAATCTCCGTGCTGTAAAACACTTCAGACAATCAAGAGCTTATCTAGGCATCTCAGTGATTTTACAGTGTTACGCATATCCTAGTATCACAAGAATATGTTTTACCTTGAGGCAAATGTTTTAATTTATGTGCATGTGAGCTATTTGCAATACCTCCACCAAATGGAGCCCATATAACCCGTCGGATGGCTTTCACCCAATCTTCCATTTCATTCTGGGAATTAGCCATGAGCAGGAAAGCGTCATGATTGACAGGCATCTTTTCCCGGTCCCCTGCACCACCTGAAAGACAAAACACAAATCTCTTTTAGCATCTGGCTCAGAAGAGAGCAACTAATGTTTAAAACCACCAAAATTCTGGGTGAAAATGATCAAATGATTATTTTAATTGAGCAGTTTTGCACACAATTCCTATTCATACACTGCAACACCCACAAAGCAGGTTGATAAGACTTCAAAGCTGAAGTAAAAAATGTGCATTTCCAATGCGGGAACTTGGAGATGTTGTGTCTGCTGTCCCAGCAATAAGCAAAGGGAGATCGCAGGCTGTAAGACCCTGCAGGAAGAGCTCAAAATGAATTTCACGTATCTGTGCTGAGGTATTGACAGATTATTACCCAAAAGGAGAGGCCAAGGAAATTGTAGGACAATTCAGTGTTTGAGATGCAGAAGTTGCAAGATCATCTGCTTTCCTCAAATCCCTGGGAGTTTATAGTTTTGATATAGAAAGAGATCCTTTTTGATTTTGGATCCAATCCAGAAGCAATGTTTTGGAACAGGAGTTAGGACTTGGGAATACAAATCTGACACTCCCACTTGAAACAAGAACTTTAGGAGCCATTAATGTTGGCGTGCAATACCACAGAAAGTACTGAGCAGAATACCAAGGGCACTCATTCTATTACTTCTGTCATCTGAGGATGCTCTAAGACTTACAACACTTCTACCTTTCTATTCCCATTTTCTTTTTAGCTCAGCACTTACTTCAGTCAATTTAAATCTTCCCCTCACCCCTCATTTTGTCCCAGAGCTGGTTACAATCTAATGAGGCCACACAAACACACAGCAGCTTCATTGGAGCAGCCTCTGTCTAAAGAGGCTGCTGATGCTGTCCAACACAGCAGCTGCATCACCAGCGGCTGGAGCTTCCCCATCACCATGGAAACTGCCTTTGGTTTTGCTACGGAGACAACATCTCAGCTGTGGTGCCACTGCCATTTCCACGCTTACATGGCTTTCAGTATCTCGTGGCAAGCTAGAGCTGCCAATCTGCGCTGAGCAGCCGAGATTGCCTGTCCGTGCAACTCCGAGATAACAGCACGATGATGGCATGCGGTGGTTTCTGCAGAACAGACGTTTATGAGGAACATGCGCCTCTAAACCTTTGCTAATCTGGAGAAAGGAGCAAGCTGGAAGCTGCCTGCAAGCCATGGAAGTGCTTTTTTTTTTTTTTTTTTTGCTATTTTTTGTTTCCTAGCCTAGAAATACCCATGGACCACGTGCTGATTTGCAAAGCAAATGGGTTTCTTGTGCGTGGTGTGAGATGTGTCGGAAGGACTTTGTGGCAATTCACAGAACAAAGGAAACTGAGGCAGTCTTTCAGCAAAGAACAGAGACGACTGGCCACCTGTGATTAGGCATGCAGCTTAAGAAACAAAAGCCAGGATCTTTTTTCCCCACAAATACTCAAATTCTGATTCTTTCCTCACAGCATCCTCCCGGACAATATCCCATCTTGAATTTACTGAATGATTCATATTCCTTGAGATATACAAAGCAGAACAGCTGCTAGAGGCAGGCTCCAAACACCAAGCTGTGTTCCAGCTCCCCAGGCTTAGAAGCAGCAGGCAACCTATGGTTTTGTTTTGGCCCTCTACCAGGCCCTGACAGGTTACCATGTCTCTGTATTGCCAAGCCCAAACACTCCAAAAACTCATTTCTTCACTTATTCCAGCTCTTCTTTCTCTACCTACAGAGCCCAAAGTCATGGGAGGCCTTTCTCCCGCATCTCTCTTCACTCCTGCTCTCAAGATCCTCTTTTTACCCCATTTTCCAATAGGCCTAGTTGAGTGACACAATTTTTGTGATCTCAGTGCTGCAGTGAAATGAGATGGGCAGCTGAGCACCAGCCCTCGAGGACTCAGCTCACTCTGTAACAGACACCTCTTCATTTTATTTCACTCCCTAAGTAACACTACACTAGCCACTCTCACCTCAGGCAGTCAGACACATCCTTCTGGCTGACCTCCAGCTATCCCCTTGGTTTCTTTCTTAGCATTAAAGCCTCATTTTTATCACCAACAGTGATTATGATTACCTTCATCATAGCAACTGCAAACCTCACAGTTGAGGCATTTGTAGCTGCCAGTTGATTTTGATATATCCTGGTCTTGCAAAATGGGCTGTTTAGCTCTACTTTGGGACAGTAGAGCACCCATGCATTCATAAGCACATGTGCTGTACGGGCCACACCGCCAGCAAACAACTGAGCTTGGTCAAGACAAAACACAGATCCTGTTCTCCAATTTAAAGGGACCCAGCTGAGGCCTTGCCCACCCAAGCCATGAAGGACAGGAAGAGAGCAGAGTCTTAGTTCAGAATGAACTAAGATTTAGTGAGATTTAGTGCAGATTTAGTGAGAACAACTGAACTAACGCATGCGAAGATTGCCATATGAAGCATAACAAGCAGAGAAAGATGAAGACTCCATCCAACTGAATTTCTGCAGAAGTAGTTTCTCAGCATCTTCCCTCTGAATCAACTCCACAGGGACCTGCCTACAACTCCCCTTTCCCTTAGATGTTACTTTGGACCAGCCAGCTGCCTTCTCGGGCATTTTTCATGCAAGCATTTAGGGAAAACATATTTATACTTCCATTAGAGTCTGCAAAAAGTAAAAACAGGATGGGAAAAAAGGATTCCTGTACACGATGCAGAACCTAGGTTTGAGACTCTGCCAAAAACTACACATACAGCTCCTCTGTGGTTAGCTTTCTCCCACTGACACTTTAAATAGGAGCAAGGTCACGATCCCACAAGCAGCCTGTGGGAGAGTCAGCAGTGACAAGTCACAGGAGTGCAAGCAGATAAATACAACTCCATGCAGAGACACTAGCGTAGACACCAGAACACACTTCAGAACGGCTTCTTAGAGAAAGCTGCGTATGTTAGCATGAGATGAGTAAGTAGTAGCAGAACAAGCAGACCCACCTATAAACAATTTTTCTTTTGTAACTTTTTGATCTTGTTCCTTTCCACACACTGCTCACTCCTTTCACTACATCACTGAGGCAATGAGCAGAATTAGAGCTCCCTAAAGGGCGGAGCTCTGATGCGTCGCTCTACGCTGTCATAGCACCCAACAGATTTTGAGTCTTAGTAGTCACATGAATAAGAAACAGCGAAATCCAAATATTTAGACCTTCTTTAAAAAGGAACAATCAAAAAGAAAGAAACCAAACCAAACAAAAAACCCCCACACCTCCCCTCCACTAGACCTTCTTTAGAAATGCAGAATTTTACCAGAAATTCACAGCCAGTTTCTTTTCTGGGCCCAGCTGCAAAAGACGACTTTGTTCTGGGTTTCAGATTTGAGCTAGCAACACAAACGCTGTATAGACTCAAATATACTGGTCTTGAGGAACTGGAAAAGAGTTTTAAACCTTTCCGCCTAGAAACATTTGGATACGGAGTTCTAGTTTTGCCCATCACAGAGATACAAAGCTTGCACTCAGATACTGCACTGAAATCTCTTTTCTGCCCCGAAGGGAGCTGCAGCCCACCGTGAGCAGCTGGGAGACTCCAGCCCTGAAACGCACAAGCACTGCTGCTGCTGCACAAATCACACAGGGCTCTGGCTCCTCTGCAGCACGATGGGGACGAACAGTCTGCTAATGATTTTAAACGTAGACAAGGGCTTTCCATTCCTTTGAACAGAATTTCTCACTCATCTTTAATCAAGCTCCCATACAAACAAGACTGGCCCGCAGAGACCAGCTCTGCTTAGCTCAGGAGTGCCAGAGGCAGACATCGCAGCCCTTCTGCTCAGAGTTACTTTCAGCTCCAGACCAGAGGAAAAATAACTGTCTGCAAACACGAACAGTGTGCAAGCACCTCGATGCATGTGGCAGAAGCAGGGGGGGCTTAACTTTGGGGATGAGTAGTCCAGCAGCTTCGGCATTAACCTGTGACCAGGGCATCCTGCATTCAGTTGCATGCTCCACCGCAGACTTGCAGCATGTCAGATGAGATGCGCTGGGTTCCTCCTCTATCCATAAAATGAGCTGGGAGCACTGCTTGCCTCTTTCACAGGTGTACAGAAACAGCGAACAACTTCAAGACTAGGAAACGTGATAGCAACCATGCAAGTGCATCAATAAACGTGACGGACTAGAAAGATTAAGGGTCTTGTTTTGTTACTGCTCACCACCAAAAGGGCTGCAGATCTCAGCAGACTTCAATGCTTTGCCACCCTTGCCTCAAGGTACCTTTGTAAAGTTGCGTTATATACACCCACAGGTATCTTTGCCTGAAGGGCACAGAATAGCTGCAGGCTGCTAACTGCAGAGCATGAACGCTCTCTTCCAGGCCCAGTCTAGTTAAAGCTGGCAGAATTGCTCTCTTATGCCATCTGCTTAAGCAGTTTGTGAAACTGCATTTGGTATGGCCTCAGAGCCATCTGCTGCTGATATCAGCTGTAAGCATTCACCTCAGAGTAGTGTGCCACCTCCTAATCCCTAATAACAGTCATTCTTTCAGCTCTCTCCATGGCCCAGAACAGGGAAGATCAAACAACAAAAGGCTGAGGCTAACTAACTTGCCGAAGGTCAGACAGAGCACTGCAACAGCAGCAGGAATCGAAATCCATACTTCAAAGCCCTATTTACTGAAAATTCTTCCTTTTTTGACCATCCTTAGTCTGGCACGCGCATTCACTGGGAAGTGCAAAGCATAAGGCTGCCATTATGCCATATGTACCTGTCCTGCCCTGTGTTCCTGTTCAAAGAATAGAATCCAGAACAGCTCTCCAGTTGCTTCTCTGCCTTTATAACAGCTGTTTCCAATGAAGATACCACAGAAGTGTTCATTCACCTTGATCTTTATTCACACAAGCTTAACCTTCAGAAGAGCAACATTTGCGGAGCTAAGCCTTACATCCCCTTTCTCTGTATGGAAAAAAAAGTTCAGTGGAAGCAGGACTGGACTTCCAAGTAGATGTTCCTGCCCCATTGTGTGTGAAAGGAGGAACATTTATGTTCTCAAGTGAAGCTGCTGTCAGGTTCTGCTGAAGCGGGCAGCTTGTTTTTTTTTCAGACCATTTCCCTCCCTCCTCCACCACATCTAGTTTGCCTTTCCCCCATTTCTTACACAGTTTTGCTTACTGATGTGCTTATGTATTGTCATTATATCAACTCTACTGAAAATTTACACAACTACAAATGCTTGTGTATGTGTATATATTTACGTTTGCAGTGCTTTGGTGTGGATAGTAGAGTGGCATTTCCAGTAAGGGTGAAATAGAGTTGGCCACACGCATGCTGCTGCAGTGTGTGGGGAGGCAAATGGCAGTTCCAAGTTATGAATTATGAAAGTGCTGGTGGATGGGTAAGGCAAGGCCCAAATGACGTTTGCCCTCAGTACTAAAGCAAGTAGCAACTTGAAGCCTTTGATTGCAGACAAGCGGCAACAAAGATCTTGACAAATGGACAAAAACTAGCACCCAACAGCTGAAAAAAACAATTGCAATGATTCGTCTTCCCTGACCTACTCTTCATTGTTGTCCTAAAGGTGAGGATCAGATTCAGGGCTCTAAGATTTCCCTGATTATGAAAGAAGGTGAAAAATGAGGTAGATTAATTCTGTCAAGGTGAAAGACAGCTGTATTAGGTGGAATCCTTCTTTGCACAGCAAGAAAAAGTAATAGCCTTGATCTTTCGATTATGAAAAGAGACAGAAGAAATACTAGCAATTAAGCAAAAGGTCATTAACAGCGCTTAAATTAGTCACTTGAAACCTCACTCCACTTCATCACTCATTGCCTTTGATTCTGTCTAATTCCAACCCTCTATCCTGAGTGCTCTTCTTCCCCTGCTTTACCCTCAAATTTTCTAAGAACACAAATGCTAGAGACAGACCTGGTCTATCATATTGGAATTTGGGGTTAACATGCCCTCTACAGCATGCAGTTTAAATTTTGGTACACCCAATATTAACTCTACCTCTTTACCTCTTTTCTGCCTTTTTTTTTTTTTTTTTCTTCCCTGGATGATCCTTTAACAGAAAGAAAAACTTGCTGGGAACAGGACACTGCCCTTGAAATGCTCCAGTTAGGCTACTTGAGGAAAAGCAGTAAGAGAAAACTGAAAGACCAAGGAGTGACCAAAAAAAAAAAAACAAAAACAAAAACAAAAAAAAAAACACACAAAGGGAAAATTGACAGGATCTACAAGAGAATGACAAAGGAATTGAGCAGTAAACAGTGATGTGTGCTTGCCATGTTTTTTGTATTTGTATCTATATAGAGACATATCTACGTGTACATGGGATATCCACATTGGAAATTGATTTCAAAGCTGAGTAAACCTGTGAAAACCTGTGATCACATTTTAAAAAGCTTACAAAGTTAAGAAAAAATAAAGTTTGGGGATTTAGTATTACACAGTGTGCAAATAAAAGAAACAAGCTTTGGATCAAAACCAATTTATTCTGTTTCAGTTCAATTTTTCCTAAAGAAACATGCACCTTTCTAGGTGAAGGGTGTTTTATTTCCACATTTTGGAATCAGTCTGAGGGGATTCTAATATTCAGCTTTCACTTGGCTGTGGCAATGAGGAAAACAAAAATCTTAAATACCTTTTATTGTACAGAGCAAGTCTAGCTCATAAATTGACATAAAATGGTTTAAATTTTCTTGGGACAGAATTTACAAGTGTGCACTAAACTCTCATTTACTTTTCAGTCAAATATGAATGCCTAATTTCCTTACACACTTTTAAATCCCGTAGGTTTAATGATAGTTACAAGTAGAAGGTGATCAAATTTTCAAAAGTTCTAGCAGAGGATTTTCTCGAGTCCGTAAGTAAATTTTAGATCTCAGATCTTAGACCTTGTCCCAGAGAATAACACAAAGAAAGGCAGGCTAACAGCCTAAAGCCACTGCCTTCTATAAACTAATCCAAAGGCCCTGTGATCTGTTCTCCCCCCCCATATCTTCTGTGGTTTCAGACCAGTACTTCTGTGAATTTCAGATGCCATTAAACTGCTTTAAAGAAGCACCAGCAAAGAGATTAGACCTCAGAATCGTGGTTTCTTATGCAAAAGTTCTGACAAGACTTAACATGAACGGAGGCACTACGGCTTTTCTGCACTGACACATAGGCTACAGAAAACTCTTAAAAATCTAAGACTAGTGTTCTGCTTCAGTTGTCAGGATTGCACATGATTACTACAAGTATAAGCAATAAATGTAGATTTGGTTTAATCTTTGGCCTTTTATACATAAAAATTGTATCAGGTGAGCTTGACTTTGTTGTTGTTGCTGTTTTATTTTAACTCCTGCCTGTAGATTCCTTTCTTGATATGTCATCTGTATTACTCTACACTTACCTATTAAGCTGAGGAACTGGTTGATGCTACCAATCACTTCAAATAAACCAAAATCTTGAAAGTAAACAAACTCATACTCCAGGTACGCCTTATGCTGTTAACTGATGTCTCATACACAAGAGCCAAGAGCCACAGCAAACAGAAAAAAAAAAGATGCAAGATAAAAGGAAGTGAGAAGGACAATTTCAGGTGCTTTTAAAGGATGAGCAAGTAGCAGTGTGCTCAAATGCCACGTTAAGCCCCTGCTTATAAAACCCGCTTGTGCACAGCGCTTTGTAATGATTAAGTCTACTTAAGCTGATTTTTTTTTTGATGTGCTCTACCCGCCTTAGGCTGAACTGTGAGAAGTTTCAGTAGAAAAGGGTTCAGCCATTTTTAAGTTAAACTTCTGGCATTAAAAATACATTTATTGCAATTGTACCTCAATGCTCTCATGCCTCCTTGTTTCCAAGAATCTGAAATTTCATTAAGAGACTGCTATGCTGCCTGGGATGTGCTGCTCACTGTGGCCACAATGTACAGCCTTAACTTAGCTTAGCTGAATTCGCAGCTGTGGGAAGGCCATCCCTGCTGCAGCAGCACAATCTTCAGCGTTGAGATGAGCCCAGGCATAATACGCAACTGAGTACATTATTTTTTTCGAGGATGCAGCATCTCCCTTGCACCAACACAGCTCAGGCACTATTCCCTCCAGCTTCTACCAACAATTATTTTGCTCCATAAAAGGAACAGCCATTAACCAAGATCATGCTGGCTCCCTAACCTGAGAGGTTTCAGGAGCCTGTGAAACATGCCCCCAGCTGTATTTAGGATCCCTATAAACAAGAGGTATCGTTACTGTTTTGAGATCTGTTTGTATCAGCTTCTACTAGCTAGCAGCAAATGACGAAATCTCTCCAACATAGTCGCATCTGTTTTAGGAAGTCAGAAGAACCATTACAAATAGGAACTGACCAACAATAATTAACACAAAGAGCAACTACTAAACCACCGATTGCTGGGAGCTGCATGACACCACTTTGCCTCTGCTGCGACTTGCGTGCTTCATTCTGAGTGTCAATGCTAGAGTACCTAAACTCTAATTATCTCCAAGGATGCTTCAGGGGTTAGGCTGTCAAATAAGTGACAGTTTGCTCAAATCGATCAAACCCTTGTGGCTCAACTAAAAAAATATTTCCTGATAGGAAATTACTGTGCAGATCGAACATGTTCACTTCCAAACCTGGATCACAGCAGAAATAACAGCTTCTTAGATGGACCTCTCAGCACACAGTGGCATGGTCACTGTGTCTTAAAACAATATCTGCTGACAAAGTAGACAAATTTAGGGTACAGTGTTGCCTCTGCTGATACTAACATTGTTTGCCTGCCAAGCAACAGGTATCTGGCACCTTGGCACCAGCCTCTCGCTGGAAAACGAAAATTCCTACTGGAAAAGAAGGTGTTGGGAGCCCAGGCATATTTGTGGTTCAGCTTCTTACATTTGCACAAACGCTTTTTTCAAAATCTGATGTTACCAGCTCTTAGAGAGCTGTTCATCTCATGAAGTGTCTTTCTTAGAATGACAGAAAGACAACTTCTGTCCCTCTGTACAGATGTCCTAGAAAAAATACAAAAAATAAAAAGAAGAAAAAGAAAAGCCATTTCTTCCCCTGGGGAAAAAAACAAAAAAAAACACCTGCAACAAAATCAAGCCTGTGGTGGTGATTGCAAGTAGAAATGACAAGGGGGAGAAAGAAAAGGTTGCACTGCTTTTTCTCCAGCATGTTACATGGACAGCCTTGTACCAACAGGAAGCTGCTTTCCCTTATCTTCCTCTCTCCCACTCCAGAAAACTGACCCTTGCAGCCTTTCCTCAGTATGTTCCAAATCTAGAAAGCTGCAATGAGCTCAACCCTTAAAAGCGATGAAGTGTGCAACTGACCAGGCTATGCAAACCTCCTGATCATTTCCCTGCGCTCTGGTCTGGACTGAAGGGAAATGAATTTTTCTGAGGCCAGCAGAAACCACGCACTCAGATGGAGGTGCTTCAGGTCAGACCGCTGGCAGAAGGTGTGCCAGCCCCTGTAAGGCATCTAATAAGGCAGCTATGAATTTGAGGGTACAAAAAAAAATCACAAATGTTTGTACAAAAGACTCAGAAAATAGTTGCACATCTTTGCAAAGCAGATCACATGGTTCAACGTGGTTCTCCAAAGCAACAAGTGCTAGACACTTCTGAGGAATGTATCAAATTATATATTCCAACTGTGGTTATGTTTACACACGATTATAAGGGAGGAAATTCCTTCCTGACCAAAGATGATGATTCTTCATGCTTTGAAATATCTGAATGAAAATGACTGGATAATTTTTATGCATTACCAGGCAACCACAAGCAATTTTCTAGCTCCCATAAATTTCTTCAAATCTTTAACACTGAAGACAAGAGTTAAAGGAAATTTTAAATCATGATGAGCAGTGAGTTACTACAACTTCAGAATAGCAAAATCTGATCTATTTTTCTTTGCAGTTTTCACACTGGAAAGGTAATATCCAACTTCTGTATTCTTCTGGGTCTGTTGTGCTCACATTTTCCAGGTACGCTTACTAAATGAAGTGGCTGTCAGGCCTTCTAAATAAGTCTCACTACAACTATCTTCTCCTCCCCCTTGGCAATCGTAAGCCTAATTTTTCTTTCCCCTGCACCTAACTCCACCATGAAACTTAAAAACACAGTGAGGGAGTCTTCAAAGACAATGTGGCTGCCATCTTAGCCAAAGCTCTGGACTTTGAAAGAAGGAGAATTGAGGTGAAACCATCAGCTGGTACAGCTTCGGCCGTAGACAGCAATGCTCTTAGCTAAGCCTGTAAAGACTCAGATTCTTTGTAGACTGAATACAGAGTTCTTCAGAAATTCAAGCCAACCAATTACAAACATTATTATTTTCTTCAGTGAAGTGAGAAGCTTTACAAGCACAGTTTTGGCAGCAGCAAATACATGCACTATCATTAAGGACTCAACACTTAGAGACTTTGTTTTCACAAAAAAGAAAGCTATTTGTTGCATTAATGCAGGAAAGGAATTGAAATGCAGAAGAATATACTGTAAGCCTTTTGTAAAATGTTGATAAATTTGGTGAAAAAAACTTGCCCAAATTAATGATGAGATGATATAGATGGTAATACTATTGATCTAATCCAGAATTTAAATGCTCTGGGGTATTCTGATCCAAGCCTTACTATAGTTTGCACAGAATAGCAGTTTTATAGCAGTCTCCTTCTATGTGTTGGCTAACCAATGAATCTTCTAAACATGACTGTGCAACACAGTACTCTTCACTGTGGCGACAGTGCTGTTTGGCAAAAAGGACAATTTGTACTTGTCAATTGGGCTAAGAACGCACTGCAGGCACTCAGAGCACAACTGTGGATGGCTAATGGAATTGAGGTTATGCTGATACACAAAGCAGGGGCCTCAAATCTTTGTGCTTTAGGACAGTTGTCAGTGAACTGCCAGCAGAACAATGCTTTAGAAAAATCAGTTCTACTTCTCTCTACCCAGTGGCAATAGACAAATACATCCCTGTTAACAGCGTTATCAAAAAGTCCGTAAAAGTTACTTTGAAGTGGTTAAACATTAGCAGATGTAACCTCACTTCTAAAAAACATGCTCATTTAGATATCACTTAAACAAGAAATGAAAAGAGCCTGGTATATAAACAACTCATCCTGAAAGATGTCTTCAGCTAGTGTACTTGTTCCCAACAAAATTCAAGGGAGCATTGCACAGAACGCTTTTCTCTAAGATTCAATGGATTTCCCAGTGGAATCCCTGCCTGCAGCACTCACTGCCATTATAGCACACTGGGACATTACAGATGTACACTTCCATTGCATCCCATCTCAATGCTTGCACATCTTCTATGTGTTAGGCCAAAGGCCTGTGCATGGGCATTGCCTCTTCTACCAGCTCACTTATTCACCTTTACTTTGTAGAGCCCCAATTAAACTCAGGTGCGCATCATTAGAAGTCACAGCACAGTTGAGGATAGCAGCTTGTAAAAGCACATTGATAGTTTGGGACTATTCATATTTTTCATTACACACAGCAGGACTGCCTCAAGTATTGCCTTGTAAGCTTCCTTTCCCACAGCACAGAAAGCTCATGGACACCAAAGCCATCGGCCACTGACCTGTTGCTGTCCAGTTCCTCCAGACAGCAGCAACCTGCTTCTGGGCTGGTATGACCCTCCCCATTTGTGCGTCTCAGTACTTGTGGGCTGGGGCAAACTCCAGGAAAGTGACCTTCTTCATGCAGAAATCCTTGAACTTCTGCTGGTCTTCCCATATATGCACGGCACTTCTGTCTGAGTGCTCTGTGCTGATAGGTTTTCTCTGGAATGGTTAGTTGGCTGAAGGGAAATCCTTATATATGAAAAACTGGATCAGCAACCTCCACTCCACTATGCCAGCACGTACAATCTCTTAGCAAAGTGTGTTGACACCTACTAAGAGCTACAATACAGTGCCAGAAGGTCCTCCAAACCATCTTTTACTCTTTCGTAATTTGCAGCAATTTGTGCCACATATCAGCCAAAACATGGATTTCAGGAGTGCCAACAGACAAACAGGTCTTTGCCATGCCTAAGCAAAGGCTGCTGACCAAAGCCAGATCATAGTCATAGCAAAAGAGGCACTGTTTATTAACAAGGCAAACTAGAATAATTTCCACAAAGGAGCACAAAAAGGAGACAAATGTTGAGCAGACATCGCAAGTCACGGGAACGTGCTCCACGGGCCCTGAAGTCTCACACAGGTACGTACAGCAACAGTGTGATAGTACAACTTTTTTCTGGTGTGAGAGAACATTTGCAGCATGGATGTTCACACTGGCTGGCCAAAGTCTATAACCACACTCTATAGAATTATCTCTACAGTAAGAAATGTTACCTTATGAAAAGTCTCCATAGAGAACCTGGAAGCCATACAAGCCAGAGGGCTGAATTTTCCCTTGGCTGAGAATCAAGTACCAGGTAAAGGGACGGGTAGGTTTACTGCATGCTGTTACGCAAGCTAGTTTAGGACCCACATAGTCTGAAGAAACCCCACCAGAATATTTTATGTATGTTTTATGACATCCAAACACAGAAGATGACAAAGTTGTTATCTTAACGAACTGTAAAGCCTTGCTTATTGCATGTTGCGATACACAACTCAAACTCCAGGGTTGCCAGTTTGGCTGCTTTTGCCAGAGTGACATTAACTATACAAATTAGATCTAATTACACAGATTAAGGCCACAGAGATCTAGTACTTGGATGAGACTGGTGGAATACCAGCATCATTGCTTGGGATGCTCTCTATAGGCAATGTATTGGGGTATTTTTATGCTTACAGGAGCAGAAAGTCCATTTTGACAACATTGACATCAGTGGGCCTGCCCCACAGATGCATTTAGCCCAGTTGGTGCACTGAGAACAACGAGAGCAGGAATAGGGTGCATCTGCCCTGTGAGCTGCCTCCTCCTCTTCATCCTGCTCCTTCCTGAGAGCACAGAACTGTACATAGCCATCACAGGCAGCATGCTGTAAGAATTTTTGTCTTTGCAGTTAAAGGCAGAAGACAGCCAGAAGACAGGGATCTGCTCAGCCAATGATGTGGTATATTAACAAGCCTTCCAGCTTCTGTTTCAAAACAAAGAAATCTTGATAAGCCTGAAGCCAGCAGCTGCTGCCAGCAGCATGCTGCCTTTCTTACCTCGGGGACACCTGCTGAGCTGCTGCCTCTTTAATATTAGATTAAAACAGTGGCTTTCCGTATAATGAATTATGTATCTACAGTGAAACTGTGGTACGCAGGGAGCCAGGGGAGATAAGGTCTTGCAATGGAAGAACCATTTGGTTTAATGGTCTGCAAGGCTGGAAAAAATCACTGATGGCTTCATGCTTTGTCTGAGCCCCAGTCAGGTAACAGAGGGGATCAGGGGGAGTGTGGCAATTGCCTCCTCTTCCCATCCCCATTTGTTACTGAGAGCAAGCAGGTGAATTTCAAAGTCCCTAAAAGGGCATACAAATCTAAAATAAGGAGGTAAAAAGATAATAGAGCTTTAAGCTTGCTTGTCTTGTGACTGCAACCAGTTTTTAAAGACACAGAAGGTTGCTTTCAGCATTATTTTTATTTAAATGGTCCACAGTGTGAAAGCAAGAACCCATAGATATCAGTAAAGTATTGCCTTGCCAGTCTGTTCTCTGCTGTACCATCCAGTTGCCTCTCTTAAAGAGACCTCAACATATAATCTCTGAAGCCAATCTGTAAGCGATTGCCAAACGGATGCAGCCTTCCAGAAAGGAGATTTAATAATTCTCTTCCCCTGATGAATTTAACTTAGGTGATCTGGGCACCTAGGCATGAAAGCATTACAAAAAAATTATTATAAAGAGTGTGCATATATGCAAGTACATATAGTAAAACATCTGTAAGACCTGAATGCTCCTGTGTTTGCAGATGTTCTAGACCTGTCCATGTTAAAGTCTAAATACGAGTGAAGTCTGGTTCTCAAAAGGAGACTGACAGTAAAAATAGCTCTTCATACCATCCACCTTATGCTAAGACTCAGCTTCCTCTGATCCAGTTTTGTTACTTCTGTCCCATTAAAGATATCCAGCACAGCTTAGACTGCCTTTTTCAGATAAGGAACAGTAACATCACAGTGGCTGCAAACAATCTTGTAACAAGGACATGCAAGTGGAAGTGATTTCGCTATTTGCTTTAGCTATTAATGAATAAATTAAAAGAAATCAAAGATGTTGCATTGCTGGAATATTCTTATCACAGAACTAAATATTAGTGTTTCAGTTTTAAGTAAGGTGAAACAAGCACAGAGAGGTTAAAAATTACTTCCCAAGGTTATATTGTGCCTTAGTGGGGAAATACCTTCTCTGTATTAAAAAACAGTTTTCAAATTCCACAGTGCAAAATTCCTACATACCAATGTAGAACTGAGATACAGAGACACTAAATGACTTCCAATGTGATACTGGCTAGCGACTAGTAGAATCAGGAATGAAAAACAGATCTACCACTTCCAGGCACCCTGGATTAATCAAATGTTGCTTCTCATAAAGCAAGAAATACTGTCTGGAAGGTTGGTCATGTGCAACTGCAAATGCAGTGCCAGTCCTAGAAAGCAGAAAGTGAAGAATGAGACAGAACAAGCTGAACAGCATGAAGATTGTTCCCCCAGCACAGGATGGAAAGCAGGCCACTTACTCACCAAAACTGTGCTCTTGAAATAGGAAAGCCACATTAGAAATTAGGAGTGTATTGTGTCTCGAAAAGCTGTTCCTTCACTCAGCAGCCCCAGTGGTTGCCTGGCACCTCCTCTATTTGGAGAGCTTTAACTCACGAGCTGAAGTCACCGCTCTCTCAGCAGTGCACGCATGGCTCATTGAGAGGCACAGTGGTGTGTTGGCCAACTCTGCCTCTCGAGCACTACGCTTCTTGGCAGTGCTAGCCTCTCTGGCTGCTGAATCCCAGAGCCCTGTGGAGAGAGTGCCCTGGATCCCACAAACTCCTAGATACTGGTTGGATAAAGCCCCAGTTCCACTCAGATTTTAATACTGATGAAGGAAGTTTGTACCAGAGCCACATGGCTCTGGAAGTCATTTGCTGAATGACAGACGTGTCTCTGTGGTGCCCTGCCAGCTCCTTCCATATCCCCAGGCCCACGGAGTCCAGCACACCGCTTCCTGGAGCCTCCGACTGCTCAAAGCAGCAGAGCGTGCAGCCAGGATCCAGACTGCCTGTGGGCTCATCCTCTACCAAAACTTCTTGCTTTGATCCCAGGTACCTCACCACAATGTTTTTGTACCTTGCTGGACCCCAAAGGTTTGGAATGAATTTATTTGTAGCGTTTTTAAGACTGATTCCTCACTGGGGAAATGTTCCTGGAAAATAATACCCTCCATGGTTCAAGATATAACAGTTATCCAGCCCTATTTTCTGCCTCCTCATGATGCTTTTGTCCTGTTTTCTCTACTAGAGCAACCACTAGATACATGGAGATGGAGCTTAGTGAAACACAAGGGCTCATGCCACACTGTCTGAGCTTCAGAGTAGGACGTAAAGCCACAACACTACAATTCCTAGGTCCCCCTAATGATGGAGCTACCCAGATGCTCTTCCATTCCTGCCAGCCTGGCTAGATTGAACTGGTGATGTATGGTTGACTGGATGAAGTATTAAAATAAGAACAAAATCATGAGGGCTCCTTTTCAATGTGACTGTCAGATGCACAGCATCCTCACCTTCAGTCCTGGCCCCTGTTCCCCTCAAACCACAATGTTGTTTGGGTTTAATATTTCCCTTCACTGAGAAAGCCTCTTCCTAATGCATATAAAGCCATCCACACTGTGGTCACATCAGAATAGGAAAACAATCCAGCAGAGACAGAAGGGAGCAGAAGTGGCAGCAGAGCCCCAGCCCAAATCCTGCCTCCAGTGTGATCACCTCTGGAGGTCCACAGAGAAGCTCTGAGCACGTCAGCAGCATGATCTGAAAGTCTTATAGCTCGATAACATGCAAGAGGACCCAACCAGCAGCCAGACAACCCCGAGGTTACTGGGTGCACGTTGCTCTTCTCAGGTAGCAGCCAACAGCCCCCTCCCAGGAGTGGCAGCCACATCACTTGTCTGCTGCACGTGGCATCTTCCCCAGCAGCCCCGTTTGCTGAGCACAAAGAACAAGCCCACAACATTAAAGAACAACCCCTTCCTTTGAAGTTGAGATTGTTTGGCTTGCCTGGCTACAAACTAAAACTACGCCTTAATCATCCAGCTTTGAAGTCCTGTAAATCTACAGCTGCAGCAAAGTAAGGACTGTTTGGCAATAACACATGCATTACTAATTCTTTTTTTTTTTCTTTTTTCTTTTTTTGAAGGGGAAAAGGCTTTGCCAGAGCTGAAACTTCTTTTTCTCCACTAGAAATCAAGGGGCAGGTGAAAATCAATGGTGACTTGCCAGATCAGAGAGAATTCTGGCTGAAGGATATTTTACAGCCCAGTTTTGAGTAGCGTTGAGCCAGTGCTCAGTGAATGGCCAAAGGAAGATAGAAATTTTATTGGAGGAGGGCTTATAAGAGAACAGTTGGTTTTAACAACAGGCTGCAGAAGGTAATAAATGTTTTTTGTTGTTTTGATGCCTTGTTTAATGTGGATGGGGGGATGTAACTGTTAGGAGTTTGATATTGTTTAAAACTGGTGATAAGGGAAACAAGCGAGCCGTTACTCTTGTCTTTCCAGAATCTGTCATTGCCGTAGGTTTTACCAGAGGATCAGAGTAGGCTAAGGATACATCACCAACTGAGACCTGTGGGAAATCTCTATAGGCACAGCTGTTTGCAAAGCAAAACACAAGAGAACATTGCGCTTTGGCTTACCTGTGTTATTTCAGGGGTGTCCCAAAGCTCTCTCAACGCCCCCCACAAAAACAAATGAACAAAAAAACCACAGATGATTAATTCTAGCATCCTAGCCTGGCCCAGAATACTAGTGAAGAAATAAAATGGAGCCCAGCGAGACTAAGGTCACTTGAGGAGAAACAGTTTTCAGATAGCTTGGAACTAACATTGTCCAAAAACCTAAGAGAAAACCCTGCACTGCCTGGGATTTCAGGCAATAAGATTTTGGAGAATCATGACCTAGTTCCCAGCTCTGCTAGCCACTTCCTGTATTGATCTGGGAAAGTTCCCTTATTAAGGCTGAATCTGAAGTGTCAATTTGGGGCTTTTCTTTCCCATGTGACCAACATTCCTGGCCACAAACTTGTCCATAGTTCAGCTCCTGTCCCTAGGCCATTTGAACCTAGGGGAAAGAGATCATAAATAGACATCACTGCTCTTGCTGGCTTGCTCCTCTGTTCATGGGCATAGGGAACAGCAAGTGAGGACAGACCCATTGGAGCCTGTGGCTACTACAGCTTTTATGCAACCGCACTTTTCATGCTATGCCTAGGGCACTGTAATCATTTAATGCCTTTTAACAACCACATCTACTTACTGGGAAGAATGGAAATCTCCTTTCTTAGATCACAGTAAAAACCTCTGCGAATGAAGTGCTTGCTGGAAGAGAGCTAGAAGGGATTGCCTCAAGTAACTGTATGGAAAGTGGTTCAAGAACTGGCAGGAGTCCAGCCTGTTCAAAGCAACATTAGTGACGGATAGATGTTGAACAGCCCACGGAGGCACCCAGCTACCTCAACACTCCCTACCCAGACACATAGGCTCTACCTTAATGCTTTGGCACTTGCCTTCCCAGACTGTCCTGGAAGCAAGGGGAGAGAGGTTAGCACAGAGCAGAAAGGGGATCAGAAGGGAACAGGATCCCAGCTCTGCCAGCATGCCTGGACCAAGAGATATTCTGGACAGATAGGTGGATTTCACAAATCAAAAAGATTTTGGCTGAAGCAGGTGCAGAGAGGCAACGCCCTCTGCCCTCTTTGGACCAGAAAGATGCTTTTAGGGAAAATTTATTTGGGGTGCCCAGATAGCTGGAGATTTTCATGTTGGTAGTGACTTCCAAAAATTATAGCTAGTTGCTGTTGGCTAAGCTTGCCTCAGCAACCTCTTAAAGACTCAAATTATACCCATATTGATTCTGATTTAAAAGTAATCACTTCTTAGCCCCCTGTTCCTTGCATAGGTTGGGTACCAAGCTACTCCTCCCTGCTCCTCACTTTCTTCCTGCGCACACGAGTCTTTCTCCCCAGGCTGAGCTCTAGGGCTAGGCAAGTCACAGCCACCGTACCACGGCACTAGCGATGGCTCCTGGCAGATGCAGCTCCACCAAGGCTAGACCTACAGCCACAGCTCAGACCCCACCTGCTGCTTCTTGAGGCTTCGCCCACGCACACGCCAGCAAGACATCTGCCCCTAAGGATGCCGGATGATAGCAGAGCAGCAGCAGCTCACTAGGCAAAGGATCGAGCTGTGAGTGACTGTTCCCCAGCTTCAAACTGTAACCTTTAGAGAGCCGCACTGACTCATGCTGGATGTCTAACGCCAAGCTCCAAGCCTCCACACCCTGTTGTGTCTAATACATTGCAGCTTCTTAGCACAGATGGGCAGGGAACATCTCAGAGCAAACGGGCAGCATTCAGCAGGATGCACACACCCTGCTGTCGAAAGAGACGTCAGGGTTGGGTAATTTTATCTTCAGGTTGCACCTGCCAAAATAGCCTTACCTTTCCTGGCTGTATAATCAGCCCTTTCCTGCAATGCTTGCCTCATACAGAGTAAGGCAGGCACCTTCACCAGCGCCTGTCTAGAGAAACTGCTACCGTGACACACGCAGTATGGGAGAGAAGCACTGGTCAGTCAGGTGCCCTCAGCAGAAGAGCAAAAAGAAGGAGCAAAAATTGTCCTATGCCCCCCTGTAGACCGGCATATACATGTATACACATACAAAAAAAAAAAACAACTTAAAAGCAAATGGATTCAAACATAACCTTTTCTCCATCTTTCTACAAAAACTTTGTTGGCATGACTATATCCTTAAACATTCATGAATGATTGTGTAAATTTGTGTACAAATGCACACATTTTGCTTAACAAAATATTGGAAATTGTTGCCTGCGACTACAAGAGAGCTTAACTCAATTCTCATATCATAACTTATCTCTGGCTGTGTGATCCCATTTTAAATAGGAATCCAGTAGGAAAAACAAATGTAGGTTAAAGAAAATGAATTTGCATTTCTGCAAAACCCTTTATTTAACATTACACCTGCAATGAAAACCTACAATTCCACCTTCTAGCTACGCCTTAGAAACAATTTCTATTCAAAAAAGGAATAAGGAAAACACATGATATAAATGCTCAGTCAGGTAAGCAAGTCAGATCCCCCCAATTGCTACTTGTCCCAGCTACAGGTAATCACTGCTGTTTTCCTTTATGCAGCACCCATATCTGGATTGCTGAGTAGACAAACTTCACACTAAAGACACATGCAACAGCACAAGAAAAATACAAGGAACGTGTTTCTCTATTAGGAGTTTATCACATTGCTAATTTTTCTAGTGCTAGAAGCAAACTGCTCTCAGTTTTTTATCTACGTGGAGGTACAACAATCATGTTTCCTGGAAAAACCCACAGCCATTCTCAAAGCAAACCACCACAGCAAGCTAAAAATCTTTATAGAATCATGCGCTCAGGTCACCCTTCATACAAAAGATGCTAGGGGGAAACAAGCGTTTCCTTCATTCGGTGTTACTTAAGTTATTATTTCAGTGTAGATGAAAAAAATCTCCTTTCTGTTGACAGAAGCGAAAAGACTAGAGCGTTACCCAGCTGCCTGCCTAACTTATCTGGAAAAACAAATGCACACAGACATTCTGCTTCTGTTTTGTTCTGCATTAGGGATTCCACCCCTGTGCAAAACATATGCTCCATGTTTAAAGGGTTAAACATTCTCTCGCTTAGTCGGCTTTAGAGAATGTAAAATGCAAGATAATAACGTACACTGTATCTTGAACCAAAAATGTGCACAGCATAATAAAACCCCTGTGCTAACCGACCGGCACTATGAATAGACCCATTCCCACTGCTTGTTAATTCAAAATAAATCCTTTTCTGTGATTTAAAGCAAAACAGACAACACTAAACACACCAAAAATATCATGACTTACCCTTTCGGAGACACTTGTTTTTCTTAAGATATTTGGCAGTAAAAAACGGCATGGCTGCAACACCAAGGTTTCAGCCAAAGCTGACCTTTTATTACCAAGTGCTAAGAGCAGAATGACTGGACCAAAGAGAGAAAGCAAATTATTATACCAGATCTTTAAAACGCTCAATGATGAGCAAGGGGAATTCAGAGTGGGATAAAGTATGTCAAGTTGCACGGTGGGGATTGCAGATATCTTTCTGCTCATTAGCACTGCTGTTCGAGTTATTTAAAGTGTGCTCGGGGGAAATGAGGACAATTTCCATGACAATATGTACAGTATCATATAAGGAGGAAGCATTTTTTTAGGCAGAACTTCTGCATTACTCAGCTGCTACAGCAACCAACAATATGTTGAGAAGGAAAAACACAAAATCAGGTTTGGATAACAAAAAAAAAAAACTGATTCTATTAACCAGTTCTTGTCTAGAGAGAGGTTTATAGTGATATATTTTCCACTTCATGTTACTGGGCTATCCCCTGATTTTGTTCCTATGCATTTCTGAAAAAAGGAAGTCTTGCTAAGCAGTTAAAGAAATCATCAGGAGGTTTTGATTCCAGATAGTTACCCGACTACCCTATGCCTCAGTTTCCCTGTCTTTCATATGGGGGTGACAATGCTGCCACGTTTGCTTTTGTAAAACTCTTTGAGGTTCTTGGGCAGTGGGTACCAAGAGAAGAACAAGTGCTTAACCCCACTGCTTTGCACTCCATGATTATGGCTGGTTATTTTCCCTCACATTGCCATATTGCTCTGAGGACCAAAGCCCACCAAAATATCTCTTGCTTTTATTCAGCCAGGAAGATTCGATCTGGAAATTCAGTCTTATTCTTGTTGCTTCTGCTGCCTCTCCAGAGAACTTAAAGCAGTTTGGTGATGACTTCATATCCTTTCTAATTGCATAAAGTTAGGATAGGACATTTAATGGCAATGACATTTACCCATGTCAGTGCTCCTCCCAGTCACCTGCCTCTGTTTCACTCCACTGCAGTATATGGCCTGGCCAGGCAACCCCTCTACCTTCACTTCTTGGAATAAGAAGGACAATTCCAGAAATTGAGCTGTGTAGTCTTGGGCACATCAGTTTCTCTATGCCTCAAGTCTTCTTGTGTGTAATGACTAAAAGACGGGACTTTCTCTCTTAAAAGCCCAGGGACTTGTCATGGAAAATGCGTAAAAGCAAAAGATTTGTATTTCCATGGGTGTTTCAGCTCTTGGCTTTTACTACTTTCAGTCTTTGGGATACTGCCAAGTCATCACTGCACTCAGATGCAAGTAAAACAGTTGCCTGATGGGGAGAAAGTTCATAACCTCTTGCATGAGTGGATTTAAAGTCAGCTTTCTAGACTAGCAAAGCAAATGATCTGAATGAAACTAGCACTATTCTTACAATATATAAAAATAAATAACTCTCTAATGAAGACTGTATAAACTAGGGTTGCACTCTACTAGGTAGAGAGCTAATAGCAGGGCTTTTTCTTGAATCACTTGCTGTTGGTGCACAAATATTTTATTTAGGAAAACCAAGTTTCCTACGTACTCAAAGAAAATCCATTCAGTGAGCAGTCTGAAAAACTTTATCATAGTTTAGCACTCATAAATCCTGTAATGCTCAATATATGCCATTGTTACTGCATCTATACTACCATACCAAACCAAATTCTCTTGTCATGCCACGGACAGGTAACTGCCACCTGTGGGTCACTGCAGGCTGGGGGTTGGACTTGGCAATGGATCTTGGAAAGGATCTTGAGGGGGCCACGCTAATTATTGTCCTGCCCCTGGAGGTAGCCCAATACCTTCTGCTCCAGAAGCTGAAATAATCTTGTGTGCATTAATGTCCATGTGCCTACCGTAGGTGTCCCTGCTTGACCAGCGGGGTTGGACCAGATGACCCAGAGACCCAGAGGTCCCTTCCAACCTTAACCATTCGGTGGTTCTGTATCTACTCCACTTGTGATCAGACTATTTAACTGGAACACATCTCTCCTGCAAAAACTGGAGGACACCACAATGTGCAAGTAGGAAAGGAATCAGTCTAGTAAAGTCTGTCTACATTGCATTTAATCTGAAAACAATGCCTGATCCTAATCTCCTGTCATCAAAGAAGAGAATCAGACACAAAACTTTCTCCCTTATCTAACACAATTTCAGCCATTCAAATCTTTCCATTGATATCTGGAAACA